>VMDO01008886.1:0-80758 GCA_007922755.1 Pedetes capensis
TACTCTAAAGAGATCTTTTGCCACAGCTTTTCCTAGAGCAATGCGTCTTTGGATTTCTTGACTGCTGCTTCCACAGGTGTTGATTATAGAGCCAAGCAAAGTAAAATCTTGGACAACCTCAATCTTTTCTCCATTTAATGTGAAGTTGCGTGCTGACCCAGTTGTAAGGATTTTTGTTTTGTTGATGTTTAGTCGTAACGCATATTGAAGGCTATGATCTTTGATCTTCATCAGTAAATGTTTTAAATCCTCTTCATTTTCAGCAAGCAAAGTGGTGTCATCTGCATAACGCAGGTTGTTACCTATGCCAAATTTACATTATCAAATCTGATAGAGGAAGTAATATCAAATGCTGTGTCGATTCTACAACATCAGTCCTTCTGAATATCATCACGTTCCTGCTATTCCAGGCTGTCCTTGGAGATGCCTACGGTCCAGCACTACACAAGAGGTTTCCTTTCTTCCTTCATAATTGTCTAGGAAAACACGTTCTTATATTTCATTTTTAATCATCTGAAGCTTTTCAGATACTCCAGAGTACGCCTTCCATAGTACAATAAATGAGATTCAAGATTTCTGAGAGCCTTCTGTGTCTTTTCTCCTGTGGTTGATAGCATGCTGTTTCTGCCTGTATTAGATGCCAGATGTGGAGCAGAAAACATAAGGAGAGGAGAATACAAAGGCTATTCATAGAAGGCCAGATTCATAGGGGAATAAAAATAATTTCCCCAATCCAGGAAGCCTTTTTCTTAAATAAAAAGTAAGGTGGGGGGCATTCATTCATTTCAAATGCTGAGATAAGGCAAGTTAGAATGATTTTCACGTTGGCCCAGAAATCTTAAGTAGAAACAGCACTATTAGAAGAAAAGTGCATGGCAATTCTTTGAAGGAGAGCTGAGAGCAGAGAAATAAAGGAGAAGAAATTACCCAAAGCTCCCAACTGTAAAAATTCTCTAGAATTTCAAATTAGGTTATAAACATGTTCCTACTTAGAGAGGTGTCAAGTCAAATTGTATTATTGCAAAAGCAAGTTCAGGTTTAAATTTTATGCTAAAATAATGAAGATTTGTAATTACCAAAGCAAGATAGTAGAGACTATCAGTAAATGGTTTTCCTGTAAGCATTTGTAAGTAAAGAGTAGCTCAGGGGTTCCCAAAGCTGACTGCAATTAAAATCACTTTGGTCCTCTTCTATAGCTCCTAATTCAATAAATCTGAGAGAAGGCTTAGAACTAAGTCCTTCTAAATCTCTTTAGGTGACTTTAATGCTTTGTTAGGATTAGAAACTACTGGAGAATCCAAGTTACTGGATGATTTTAGAATAACCACACATTGTATTATAGCTGTAGTTGAAATGTTCTGCAGCCATAGCACTGTGGCATCGGATCCCGTCAGATCTTGGAAGCTAAGCAGGGTCAGGCCTGGTTAGTACTTGGATGGGAGACCGCCTGGGAACACCAGGTGCTGTAGGCTTGGGAGAAGGACCCAGACAACCACTCTCAAAAAACAATCAGCAATTGAAAACCCTATGAACGGCAGAGAAGCACTGACAATACTGTTTCGCCTGTTGTACGTAGGGTCGCTATGAGTCGGACACAGACTGGATGGTGCCTAACAACAACAATAGTTGAAATGACCAGATCTCTCAGTAAACTTACTTCGTTCATAACATGTCCTCATGCTTCTGATGTTATGTGCTATGATGTTCACTTTTAGGGGTTTTAAGGCTCTGTGCTAATTCACTCTGGAAAAATATACATGCATTTGATTGTTGTTAGGTGCTGTTGAGTCTTGTCTGACTCACAGTGACCCTTATAGGGTTTTCAATGGCTGACTGTTTCGAGATTACCTCAGAAGTGAATTGCCAGGTCCTTCTCCCATTTTTGTGTCGATGGGAATCGAACCCGAGACCTCAGAGACTGCAGAGCAGCGCTCTACCAACTGAGCTAAATCCCAGCCCCATAAATGCATAGACAGGTGAAAATTCTGCATTCAGTTTTAGAGTAACCATAGTTTGCTGAAAGCCATTTGGGAGAAAAAGTTCTGTTTGAATCATCATTCTTTCAGCTGTGAGAGTTCATTGTTCAGCAATCTCCCCTGAAGATTTTGTACCTAAAGTAGCCTATGTAGTTTTTGAGAAGGAGTTACTAGAATTAAGAGACCAAGTCTAAGCAACAACCAGAAAAGCTATAGCCAGTAAGGCAGATTATTGTGTGAGTCCTTTAAGTGGTCTCTGCAGTCCAAAAGTAGTCTGCACATCTGCAGCCATAGCCCTGTGGCCTGCGATCCTGTCAGATCATAGAAGCTAAGTGGGGTCGGACATGTTTAGTACTTAGCTGGGAGACCACCTGGGAATACCAGGTGCTGTAGGCTTGGGAGAAGGACCTGGCAACCCACTCCCAAAAATCAATCCGCCATTGAAAACCCTATGAACAGCAGAGAAGCACTGACGATAGTATTTCACCTGTTGTACGCAGGGTTGCTATGAGTTGGACACCAACTCCAGGACACCTAACAACACCACCAACTGCATACCACCCTTAACTGGTCACATTTGACACTTGAGGGGTAGAAAGCAGGGTCTCAAAGGAGGGCTCCAGTATTTGCTCTCTCTCCTGAGGACATTCATTTACACAGTGAGAGTTTGGAGCCTCTGCTCCGGCCACTAATGACCCACTTATGCTTGCAGAGCACACCTGATTGTATTTGGCCTCTGCGTTTTTGTATACATTCCTCCTTCTGCTATATTTCTGCCCCTTAACACCTTACCCTGAAATAAAAATCCCTGATGTATCCCAGAGTTGGATTAATTTTCTTTAACATGTGGCCTCAGCTCATCCCTATGATGGCCTGAATAGACACTAAGCAGCTTAAAAGCAGTAGGTAGGTTATGAAGTTTTCACTTTTTCAGTTCGAGAACTGAGCCTAGCACGATTCTAGCACATTAAATAGCCACTTGATAATGATTTGTTGAATAAGAAATGATCCAGGCTCCCCTTGTTAGTATTTTCAGATGCCAGCAGGGTTCAGTGGTGGGCTCTTCGGGAGGAAGGGGTTGCATGTGGATTATTGACATGGATACCTGACAGGTGTCGATGGGAAGTTTTCTGTTTGCTCAGACTTTCCAGGACGATAGTAGCCAGTAGGCAGAGAGGCCTAGTGTTCAAATTCTCCCCTTTATATTGTCCTTCTATAACTTGATACCGGAACATTCTATTACTTCTTGGGATCTCAAGGAAGTGTAAAAAATAAGTAGTGTAGTTTGCTCCCCAATAAAAATTATTTGAATGACTGAGAGCATGGGTTTATCTCAGCCTATAAAATGTGGGCGCACAGGCTTACAGCTCTGAACCTATAATGTGCATATATTTTTATTAAGCAACCTCTATGTGTCTTGTGGGGGGCTGGGATTTAGCTCAGTTGGTAGAGTGCTGCGCTGCAGTCTCTGAGGTCACGAGTTCAATTCCCAGCACCGCAAAAATGGGAGAAGGACCTGGCAATCCACTCCCAAGGCAATCCTGAAACAGTCGGCCATTGAAAACCCTATGAGGGTCCCTATGAGTCGGATACCAACTTGACGGCACCTAACAACAACAACAGGTATCTTGTACTGTTCCAAAGACTTATGATATGTCAGCTCTTTTGTTACTCACAACACTAAAAAGAAGATTGTATTATTATGTCCATTTTATGGGGCTGGGATTTAGCTCAGTTGGTAGAGCACCACTCTGCAGTCTCTGAGGTCCAGAGTTCGATTCCCAGCTCCACAAAAATGGGAGAAGGACGTGGCAACCCACTCCCAAGGCAATCCTGAAACAATCTGCCATTGAAAACCGTATGAGGGTCGCTATGAGTCGGGCATGACTCGACGGCACCTAACAACAACAACGTAGATGAGGAAACTTAAACACAAAGAAGTTCTGTAGCTTCCCCCAATTTTAAATAGAAAGTTTTTAAATAAATAAGAAGTCAAATTTGTCAGCCAGCCTCTAGAGCCTGTGTTTTTAGCCTCTACTAGACTGTCTGAAAAGACAATAATGAGAATAGAATTTATAGAAGCTTTAGAGAGCAGAGAGCTAAACAGAATCCATCACTAATGTTTCTTCTAATTCTAATTTTAATATACAAAATGTTTGAGACCCTACAAGGAGTTTATGTGCTGGATATCTCTTTATACACATGGCCAGCGATGTCAATTGGTAATTAGCAAGGAATGGTATCACAGAAGGCTTCAGGTAGTCATAAATGCAGTGAAACATATAAAACGAAATGCTCAGTAAAGAATGACTACTTTAGATCTGTTAATAGTAAATAACTGAAAAGAAAAGTAAAATGTGTCATGAATCATTTGGAGTTGAAATACGTTTAAGATTTGTGTTACATAAAGGAAGCATGTCTCACTTTCTATATTGCCTGTTTTACGTGACATTTTTCGTCAAACTTAAATTTCTCATTTTGCCTTCCTTATCGTATACTCTTAAATAAAAATGTCATTCAGACCAATTTTTCCATCCAAATGAAATAAATTATACCTCTAAGATGTTTTCTGTCAGTGTGTGAATTTTTCACGGAAATGTTTCTGTTTCTGAATAGAATTATTCCCAATTCTATCAATCTAACTGGAAACCTACTAATAATTAGAGGCAAAACAAGGGAAGAATATCTTCATGTGCATATTGTTTCAACTTACTTACAAGGCTGAGGCAATCCTTGCTTATCACTGTAAACCCTCCAGGAAACAGAAAATGGAGATGAAATGAGCGATGTTTTATTTAAAAAAAATAAAAACTCACAAACTTACTGCTCATCCAATCACAACACAGAAGAGGAAGTTGTCACAATTTCGTGGTCCCACTAAAAGTTTTAAGACATCTATTCCAGAGTTTAATCTTGAAAAATTAAAAATAAAACTTCTTGATTTTTTTGTCTCCAGTGGTTTGATATCTGTGTTTCCTCAGCCATGTTTACAAATCAAAAATTTGCTTTTGTTAAACATTTAATACTTGCGTTGCTTCATGAAACTGAATTTCTTCTGGTATTTTCCATTATTCCTTCTTAAGGCAAACTTGTGGCTGTGCTCGCGCACATAGCTTTCATAGCTTCTAGAAGATGAAGTACTTGACATAGTCCTGGCCATTAAAATGATAATAGCAATGATATAAACAACAGCCTCTGCCGTGTCACATCAGGGAGGAATTGTTCTCTTCAGTTCTGCGATTACAGTATGCATTTTGCAAAATGGATCATAAGGCTTCCAGTTTTTTCCATTGGACTGCAATATATTGTTGGTCATAAAACCAATGGGTTCTGCCAAAAAACAAAATTGCAAATTGAGACTGTATAGGGATTGCCACTCAACCTGTCACTTTATGGTTATCACCATTAATTTTTAGTCTACGACTAAGGCTGAGACTCTCCATAGGCTTCTGACAGGATGAATACATATTTGCTTGGTAATTACATTGCAGGATGTGTGATAGTCATGTGGTGTCTTTATTGAACGTACACTGTGGGATAAATAGAGATAACAGTGATCGCCTAACATCTGACATACCAAAGGTCTAGCAGCACCTTTTCAAGGCTCTTTAGGAAATCACCCAGCATTACTTACTGAGAATTATAGGTTGTAAAATATAACAACAAGCAACTTTTTTCAGTACTGACTAACTTATAATGTTTTCCTATCCACCTAATTATTTGGGTTTCAAATTAAGGCTTTGAGGCAGGCAAAATGATTTTCGTATCCATTCAGGAAAAGACAAAGCCAAGACTTGGACACATGAGCAAAAACTGCAAGTGCCAAATGAAATCATGCCTGTTGTTGTTAGGTGTTGTAAAGTTGGGTCTGACTCATAGCGACCCTATGTACAACACTCCTTGACACTGTGCCATGCCTAGCACTGTGTCAGTGCTTCTCTGCTATCCATAGCGTTTACCGTGGTGGATTATTTTGAAAGTGGGATGCCAAGTCCTTCTCCCTAGCTTGCAGCACCTGGTATTTCCAGGCAGTCTCCCACCCAAAGAATAACCAGGTCAACCCTTGCTTACCTTCTGAGATCAGATGATAGAGTGGTACAGCTGCAGACAGAACATGTCTAACCCAAGTCATTTAACCTTAGTCTCCTGAGCTCAGAAACATACAGTGCCTTAAAGAAGAATTGGAAACCAGTAAAGTCTGGAGATAAATTGGTGATTGACTGGCAGAGACCTCTGAGTTGTACCTTTTACGTTATTATTTATCATCTGTTTAAAAATGAAATAAAAGAAGGGATCTTCATTGTGTGTGGAGCTGTTCTAAGCTTTGGACACCTTGCACTTTTCAAAGAGGGGCCTTGTTTTCAGGATTCCTATGAGACCACGGGTTTTCAAATGGTTTCTTCCACGTACTTGCCTCTTAGCTCCTGGGTTTCCCATCTGTAGCACTGCACATTTGCACATGCGACACTGTATAATAATGCCTTTCAATGTTACTTTGAAAACCTATATAAAGGACTCTCTCCTTCCATTTGTTTTCTTTTTAGAAGCATACATTTTAAGACCATCCAAACTGAACTGCTGTTGTTGTTAGGTGCCATCGAGTCTTGTCTGACTTACAGCAATCCTCATAGGGTTTTCCATGGCTCATTGTTTCGGGGTGGCCTGGGGAATGGATTGCCACGTCCTTCTCTCATTTTTGTGGTGCTGGGAATCAAATCTGGGACCTCAGAGACTGCAGAGCAGTGCTCTACCAACTGAGCTAAATCCCAGCCCTAAACTGAACTATATCTGTGCATTTTTCAGTAACAGGGACCTTTTTGAAGAATTACAGTGGAAAGCAGGAAAAGCTATCTTGACACCAGTCTGCCTTGGGACAATTGCTCCGTGTTGTCTGTCTACTATGCCAAAGAATAGCTCTTTCCATCCCAAGCCTAGTAGATAAATGCCTACCTACCTGCAGAGTAATCTTTCCACAGCTTTTCTGTTTCAAATATGACCTATATGTGTCCATGCATTTAAAAATATACCTGTATTTTGAATATGGACCTAGACAAAGAATAGTGTGTGTTTTTGTTTGTTTTATTAATAGGTAAAGAAAATTCCAGTAAGACAGTACATATCAGTAAATTAGGTAGGCTGGATATTTTCAATGGATGATGATTAAGAAACAATGTATCTTATTATCTGAAATCTTTGGGTAACTGGAAGTACCTTTGGTGGTTGTCGTTAGGAGCCGTGGAGTCATGTCTGACTCATAGCAACCCTCAAAGGGTTTTCAATGGCTGATTTTTTTGGGATTGCCCCAGGAGTGGATTGCCACATCCCTCTCCCATTAGGACCTTTGAGTAAGGCAATAATATCCATTATCCAGACAGTGATTCTGGTTGAGTACACACCTGTAGTCCTAGCTACTCTGGAGGCTGAGGAGGGAGGACTGCTTGAGCCCAGGAATTGGAGGCCAGCCTAGGCAACATAAGAAGACTCCATCTCAATACAAACAAAACAATTTCTATTATTAACCTGTTCAATCTTACTTGGTCCATTTCTATTGATTTCAACATTCTTTAATTTCCTGTGAAAACAGAACATTTATAATTGTTACAAAAATAACCAGGAGAAGGACATAGCAGTCCATTTCCAAAGCAACCCTGAAACAATCAGCCATTGAAAACCCTAAGGGTTGCTATGAGTCAGACTCAACTCCATGGCACTTAACAATAACAACCACCACAACAGTAACAATTGTAGCTAAGATTTTACTGTTCACTAAGTGCTGAGCTCAGTTCTAAGCAGTTTATATTAATTGATTCATCCCACAACCATCTGTTAGTCCTATTTTACAGATGAGAAAACTGAGCTTCAGAGCAAAGAAACTTTCCCAAAGCTTTAATATTATAGGTCTTTCTAGAGTAAGATCATTATTAAAAATCTATGTGATTATCTATGTATGTTTTTGTCAAGAAAACAACTGTCATTTCAATTCCAAACCCAGAGTCAAGACAGTGATTCTGTTGGAAATTAGTTTGTAAACTCCTAGAAGATGATGAATCCATTTAGGCCTTCTTTGTTACTCATTTTACACAATTGTACCTAAATAAGATGTAGATAATTACATCTAACATACGGGGAGTGGATAGGGAGTTTCTAGTTCACCAAAATTTCTATATGAAATGAACTAGTAGGTGAAATTTTGGTCAAATGAAACTCAGATACAACATATAGCAAAATAAAAGCAGTAGTTCCAAAATAATTCCTTGCAAAATATTAAATATATGCCAATACCAAATTCTTAAGGTAAGGAAATATGGATTGAAGGATGTAGGTAGGATGGAGATAAGGGATAATGAGGAAAAGTTTTAGGAAACATCCTCTTTATCATAAGAATTATAGAATGAATGCTATCATACAATTTTTAAGAATAATTTGGATATGGCTGGGCATGGTGGCACAGGCCTGTAATCTCGGCACTCAGAAAGTGGAGGCAAGGGGTTTATGAGTTCAAGGTCAGCCTGGGCTAGGATAAGAAGACCATGTCTCAAAAAAATAATATTTGGATTTGCAAAATTATACCATTTTTCTCAAGATGAAAGTAGGTGGTTTTCTGTTCATTTTCTTCTTTGTAAAAATATTCTTATGCAAACTTCAGGAAGATAAGCAGTCTTATCCCTAAATCTTCTTAACGCATAGGGGTTTCTTAGGTATGTTGTTGTTGCCAGGTGCTGTCCAGTTGGGTCCGACTCATAGCGACCCTATATAGGATTTTCAATGGCTGATTGTTTCAGGATGGCTTCCGGAGTGGACTGTGAAGTACTTCTCCTATTTTTGCGGTGCTCAGGATTGATGGAACCCAGAGCCACAGATGGCACAGAGCAGCAACCTAAACCCTAGCCATTTCTTAGGTATAGTTTCCCTAAATTTTCAAGTAACGTCTAATCTAATATCTTTTCATAAACTGCCCTTGTAATAATACCTTGGACCAGCATCTCTGAAAACTTCAAAGCTATTCCCACACCATTATGTGTTTATCCTCACAATACCAGAGAGAGGACACAGAGAAGGTGTTATTAAACCCATTCTACAGACAGAGCAACTCAGGTCCAGACTGCTTTGCACAACCAAGTGCACTACGAGGAAGAATCAGTCGTTACACAGTAGCGTAGAAGTTTTATTCTGCCTTCATTTTGAACCATCATGTCAGGAACTCCCAGGGTGAAAAGCATTCTATTTTTGGATCAAGGCTTTAGAAAATGCCAGATTCTTTCATCATAACTCATTTCAGTCTGCTCTCTCCTCCAGGTTCTCATTATCAGCATGTTCTATTAACTCTGCTATTTCAGCAAATTTGCATGGACATTTGTTTTCATAATGATATTATACTTTTTTACTTAAAAAGCAATATATACATAGTGGCAGCTTTAGCTAATGTTAGAAATTAAAATATTAAAATAAAAACGACCTAGTATGCTACCTCATAAGATAGTCACCAATTCTACTTTGTGAACAAAACACTCATTCGTTTTTCCATGAAATGCTTTAGGACAGAAAATAGGATTATAGTTGTCATAATTTTTTACCTTGGTAGTATATGCTGGATATCTTTCTAAGTTACTAAGATACCTTACCATGTTTCTTCTGATGAACTTTGAAGTATATCAGATATGCAGGACAGTAAGCAACAGTGTACAGCGTGGACATTCACAGAGTGGACAATCCCTGTGTACCAACCTGAGACCTGAACACAGCACATCCGCAGAACCCAGGAAGCCTTCCTGGCCTGCTGCCCAAACTTTGCCACTAGTTATTTTTGCCTGGTTTTGAACTATATACAGGCTCTATACAGTATATCTTTTGTGTCTGATTTCTTTTGTTCAAAATTGTGTCTATTAGGTTCATTCATGCACAAATTCTTATTAATGGCTGCATAGTATATCACTGGGGCTGGAGTCTAGCTTAGTTGGTAGAGCACTGCTCTGCACTCTCTGAGGCTCTGGGTTCCATCCCCAGCACCACAAAAATGGAAGAAGGACCTGGCAGCCCACTCCCAAAACAATCCCCCAAACAATCAGCCATTGAAAACCCTATGAATAGCAGAGAAGCACTGACATAGTTCCAGGCACAGCGCAGTGTCGGGAGGGCTTCTTTCTGTTCTACACAGGGTTGCTATGGATCAGACCCAACTGGACAGAACCTCATGACAAGAAAGATGCTGTTGAATGGATTACTATCATTTAATCAAAATTGAAAGCACACACAAAAAATCTTCTTCTGTGGTCCATTTAAGTCCATGGTCCATAAACAATACTGCTGTGAACTTTCTATTTCCGTTCGTTTGTTTGCTTGTTTGCTTTTTTCTGCAGTACTGGGAATCCAAGCAAGGTCCTCACTCATGAAGCATTCTACCATTAAGCTACATCCCAGCTCCCCTATTGTTTTGTTCACATCATTACATGTTCTGTCGGATAAGTTTCTAGAAATATAATGCTGCTTGTAAAACCACACTCGGTATTAAAGCTTTTGATGAGTATTACCATATTGCCTTTTAGCGTGTTGAAAATATGATTTCCACCAGTAGCATATCACAATGCCTGTTCTCCAGCATCTTATCCATCACTGCCTATTCCAGTTTTCCATCCTCCTTAAAGTTTCTGCTGTGTTTTGGTGAGAGTACATCATGGCTATTGAAGGCAATATTTCTTAGTTCAAACATTGGGTTATTTCAGAAGGTTTTTAAAGCTTTGTTTATATAATATGATAATGGAACGAACTGGATTTTGTTCACTGCATTACTGCTCAGTTATAAAAAGCATACCTTAAAATGATAGCATAAATGATAACATGGTATTCCTCAAATATATTCAGTCTCATGTAGACAAACGTTTTATTTGTCAAATATGAATGGTTCCAGAACGTGGAAGGAAATATAAGTGCTATATTTCTTATGCCTGTATTTTGATCACTTTCTTTTAAGTTAGGAGATTTACTAGTTTTTTGTTTTGTTGTTACATGCCATTGTGTCAGATCTGACTCATAGTGACCCTATGTACAACAGATGGAAACACTACTCAACACTGCCATCCACACAATCTTTTTTTATGTTTAAGCCCATTGTCGGAGCCACTGTGTCTATCCATCTAGTTGAGGGACTTCCTTTTTTTGCTAACTTGCCACTCTCCCAAACATGATGTCCTTCTCCAGAGATTGGTCTCTCCTGGCTACATGCCCAAAATATGTAAGATACAATCTAGACATCCTTGCTTCCAAGGAATACTTTGGTTACACTTCTGATACAGAATGGTTGATTCTTTTGGCTGTCCGTGGTATAATCAATATTTGTCTTACAGCATCATAATTTACTAGTTTAGTTGATGATTATTACCCCATATTTTTATAACAATTCTTTCCTTCCTGCAAGACTTCTTTGTAAATAATATTTTCTGAAAGTGACATGATTGTTTCAAATACAGATACATGATAAATCAATAAAATATTATTCCCACGACTAAAATCACTGTTCCAAAGTTTTTTAGTGTCTCATTGCAGCCTTTCTGGTATATAGATAGCTATTTTTCACAAAATAAAATAATTCTACTCTGCATGTTTTTTTGTAATCTGTTTTATTTTTTCTCAACATGCCTTTTAGGCAGTTTTACATCTTCATCAAAATAGTATTGATCAATCAGCTATTCATATATTTACATACATTCTGTACTGAGTGACTGTGTAAACACCAAACTGTAAAGAAGGTTAGAGTTCCTTCTTCATGAGGAATTATCTCTTGACTGTGTTTGGTTTTGAAGGAGTCTTGACATCCTACCCATGGAGCCTGGGTGAATATGTGTCTATCGATGTCATTCTCTTCAGTTCAGCCCATCTCCTCCCCTCATTTGGCCCCTAGCATCTCTTTTCCTGTGAAAAGGAAACCATCAACTCCTCCTTCTTGACCTTTGTACATTTCTATCTCCTACCAAGAATGGTGAATGCAGAGATCTTCAATTTTATTCCCTCATTTCTAAAGAAGCTACTTCTAGGAAGCAGTTATATGGCTACATTTTTTCCCCAAGTGTTTTGTTCAACTTTCATTATAGGCATGTGCACCATACTTATTAATTAAAAATGCCATTTCCATTAAAAATGTATGAGCTGATGGTGCATTGCTTAGCTAACTAAAAGAACATGCCATTGCTGTATAGAATACACAAGTTTAAACTGTTAGTTAGGCTCTGGAATAGGATCAGCATTTTTCTAATAAACTATGTGGTGCAGGGAGGGGAGCTCATTACTAGAGTGCCACCACAACATAATTATTTACAGGAATATAACTTCCTAATTAACCCATTAGAAATGAGTAATATATATATATATATATATATATATATATATATATATATATATATATATATATATATATATATATATATATCACTGAAGCCAAAAACGGTTTAACCAAGTTTTTGTAACAGTTACTTCTCTTATCTTGGGCAAAAAGTTCTATCAAGAAATGAGTCACTCTCTTCAAATTGCCTGCTGGAGTTTGCAAAGTACAAACAATACTAGCACATTAAAAATATACACTCATTTATAATGGGTTAACTATATATACATATATATATATATTCACCAAGAATCAACTGTGATTTATTTACCAAACCCAGTCATTGTTTGAGTATCTTTAAAGGGTATTAAGCATGATAATATGTGTGTGAAAAGTTTATCTTTTTGATCCTTTGACCAAAATTAAGTCCACAAATTATTATGCCCAAAAGTAAAGTTGAGAAAAAAGGGCATTGCTTTTTTCCACCCATCTACCTAACCTCTAGTTTCAGTGCAAGTACCAAACCATCTGCTTACTAAGAGGCAGAGGAGTGCAAAATCCATTAACACCATATGTATCAACAGAAGTGTGACTTCAGAGCCTCTAATGTTTTCCATTTTTTCTTCATTTTTATCTGCCAGAATCTTAGTTGGAATGGTTTCTCCTTCCTTAAAAATGCATTGAATTTCAGCTTAATTGTGCAAGTCCCCTCTTATTAAGTAATTATACACATCTTCTCATCTGTGTGTCTATATTTTAAAAGTAGCTGCTTCATTTTGTTGGCAAAAACAGAAAATTAGCTCACAAAAGGGGCAATATGATTTTATTTTCAATTTCCTTTCTTTTTCCCTAGAGGAACTAACAAATCTTCCAGTGCATCACAAGATGAAGATACTGACTCAGTCTTAAATCATCTCTGGATCCTTAATGAGAGACAGAGTTAGCTGTACAAAATGCTGTTTTATTAAATGAGTGAAAAATAACTTTCTCCTCTCACAAAATTGTCCTTGGTGAAAAAATTTAAATCTGAGATCAAATCCTCCCATATTTATCTGACAATGTAGAGAAGAGCAAACAACAGAAATCCATGACGACAAAATTGCTACTCAGTTGGAAATTATACTTTGGAAATCTCATAAAAAATGAGGCTTATTGTGGTCCACAAGCAGGAGTAGAATGCTTGGCAACTTTAGAAAAAACATAAATTGTACAGATCTTTAGAGAATAGGAGGGTTGAAAACAAAGTAAGTGGGAACATTGGGAACATTTTCAATACACTTTAAAATGATTGTGACTTATTTATGTGACTGTAGATTTGTCTACAGAATAATGCTCTGCATTTGTGGCTTAAAAACACAGGCATTTTTATGTCAGTTACCTCATTTGATCCTCACAACTACCCTGAGAATGAGGCAGGCAGTAATTTACCTCCCCAAATTACTGATGTGAAATATGAGGATCAGGAGTATAAAATGACTTGCTTCAGATCCAAGGTGGCTGGTCAATAGCAAGTCTCCTGAGTGGGTAAGCTCTGCCCCACTCCTGCCTTTTTAAAATAACTGATAGAAAATTGTTTATGCAAAAGCTCTTAGAATAATACAGTGACTCAGCTTTATTGCTGGAACACAGAGAAGCTAGGAATTATTTAAACAGACAGAAAAAAAAAGTAAATTCACGAGGTTCATTTCAGCCTGCTCCATGCAAATCTTTCAAAAATGCTTACTTCACATATTAACTAAAGATATTTAAGTTTCTCCTTTTTAAATATTAATGTCATTAGATTGAAGTCTCAATGACATTATGTTTTCTCACTGATAGAAAAATCCATGGTAGAACATCAGATTGAAAACAAGGGAAAGCAAAAGACCTTCATATTAAAAAATCTCAAAAATAGGATTCTGATATCAGTGATGAACTGTGAAATAGCATTGACCTGAGACCCAGCTATTGATCAACTAGCTAGCTACACAATACCTTACTAACTTATCTCTCCGCTCTCCCCCTTCTCTCCATCTTATATGTTGGTAGCAGATTATTCCAACACAGTTACCTTATGCAAAACCTTCCATAAGTTGACTGAGAAATATAAACTCTGGACCCTGGGATTCAAGACCCCTGGGAAATAATAATACCTTGTTGTCATGAGGTGCCATCAAGTCTGGTCTGCCTCAGAGAGTCCATGTACAACAAAATGAAACACTCCCGTATACTGTGCCATGCCCTATTCCAGTGCTATGTCAGTGCTTCTCTGCTATTCATAGGGTTTTCAATGACAGACTGCCTTCAAGATTGTTTTGGGAGTGGGATACCTGGTCCTTGTCCCATTTTTGCAGTGCTGGGGATGGAACCCAGAGCCTCAGAGAGTGCAGAGCAGCACTCTACCAACTGGGCTAAACCAAGCCCCCATAATAATACCTACTATTTATTAAAAAGACATTAGAGATCAGATTTCTCAAAATTATGGAGGGAAATATATAATTAGGTTAATTCTGGAAATGAGAAAACTGAGGCTGAGAAAGGTTAGTGATTTTCTCTAGGTGGGATGTGTAGCAAGTGGTCCCAACCCAGTGTCCCAACCCAGGCCTGACTAACTCCAAAGTCTAGCTTGTCGTTCCAGATTCCTTTCTGATCACCAAGACATCATAGTCTGTTTTAGCTTTCAGCACTCAGGGCCAGTGTCATAATCAGCCCTGGCCCCAGTACCATTCTGTGCTGTTATGGAAACAGTTTTTCCACCTTGTTATGGTTTGGATGTGAAGTGTCCACCCCAAAGTCCCATGCTCTGAAGGTTTGTCCCCATGCAGCAATCTTCAGAGGTGGGTCTTTTGGAAAGTGATCGCATCATGAAGGGTCTGCCTTTGTACCTTCCTCTCATCTCCTCCTCCCCTTCCTGGCCACCATGAGGTGGGCAGCTTTGCTCTCTCAGGCCTTTCTTGTGCCAGGAGGTTCTGCCTCACCACAGATCCACCTTAGTGCATCAGGACTATCATGGATGGAAACTTCTGATGAAACCATCAACCAAAATAAATATTTCCTCCTTTAAATTATTTTTCTCTACTCCCTATAAAACTGTCATTAGTTCTTATGCTGTTGTTGTTGTGTGTCGTCGAGTCGGTATCCAACTCATAGTGACCCTCATAGGGTTTTCAATGGCTGACTGTTTCAGGATTGCCTTGGGAGTGGATTGCCAGGTCCTTCTCCCATTTTTGCAGTGCTGGGAATAGAACTCGTGACCTCAGAGACTGCAGCGCAGCGCTCTACCAACTGAGCTAAATCCCAGCCCCAGTTCCTCAATACTAACCTTAAACATCACCTCTTCCTCAAAACTCTTCCTCAATCTCACCTCCAACATTCTCTCAAACATGGGAAAACCCAACAACACAAAACAAAAACACAACTTACCCTTCTTTGAACACCTGTGATCTTCACATAATTCTTATGGCAATTACCTTACTCCTCTTTCATTGTGGCTATTTTTGCACCCTAATTAAAACATTGCAAACTACTCGGAGACAGAAACTAGGTTTAATTCATTAGTGATATATTCTGGTAGACTCTAGCAGCGATTAAATACTTAAGAACTGTAATGCTGAATAATATATACCACCAAGAGTATACTATGTCTACAAAAGAGCTTTGCCCTTTCTTGCTGAAATTTCCTTCTTTCCCTCTCTGGCTTGGTGAAGGACGGTACCCGCCACCTATAAGCCAGCAACTCTGGGACTCCTCCTTTACCTCATCTCACATCCAAATGCAAATTCTGTCTGTACTGGAGTCTACCTACCTAAGTATTCTAATTTGGTTCAGTTGGTGGAGTGGTGCTCTGTGCCCTTCGAGGCATTGGATTCGATTCCTAGTACAGCTAAAATGGGAGAAGGATGTGCCAGCCCACTCCCAACACAATCCGCAAACGATCAGCTTTTGAAAATCCTACGGACAGCAGAGAAGCACTGACATAGTGCTGAGCATAGCACAGTGTCGGGGAGTGTTTATTCCGTTGAGCATAGGTTGCTATGAGTCAGACCCAACTCAACTGCATCTAACAACAAGTATTCTCTCGCTCCAGCCCATCCATTTCATTTCATGTCAGCCATATCATCTATTCACTCTTGAGGAACCTGTGAACCAATGAAAAGACTCAGAGAATGGAAGCAATATACCCAACGTAATTCTTTACTGAGTCCTCAGCACCTTTTAAACAAAGTCAATCCCCAATTTATAAAACAAACTGTAAACAATAAACCCCTTCCTCGTAATTTCATTATAGCTAGCTCGCTTTCCTCCTCCTTTTGCAAACAAAGTTTTCTCCATCCTTATCTCTCACTCACTTTCCAACCCACTTCCTCTGCCATTCAATTCCCTTTCTATCTCCTCACTTAGAAATATATGACTGCAAAGATTTTGTTGTAAGCTGTCGGGAGGCGTGTGGGTGCTGTGGGGCCTGGGCATGCTTGTTTTAGAGGCGGAGGTTAACCAGGAGATGCCTGTGAAATGTTGTTGATGACACATTAAAATACTGAGTCTAAAAGGTGGGTATTAGGTCAAAGTTGGACCTAAAAAGTTGGTAGTTTTCAATATATAGGAGATGCATAAGCCCTGTTCCAAGATAAGTTCCCTACTGCAGTGGTTCTTAGCTCTGATTGCCCAGTAAAACCACAAGATGTGCTTAAACTCCCAAACCCAGGCTCTACCCTAAGCCCCTTACTCTGAATTTCTAGTGTAGTTGTACAGACATCAATACTGTTTAAAATTTTTCCCCTGGAGGTGGGAACGTGCCTAGCATTCACAGGGCCTGGGGTTCAGGTCCCAGCAACACACACCATACACACACGCACACACACGCACACACGCACGCACGCGCACACACACAAATCATCACTTGCTTATACTTACCTAAGGACTGGAGAAGCTGAAAAAAAGAACTGCTTCCAAACAGCTTACATAATCAGTAGGGAGAATTTTTCACTGTATGACAAAACCTCTCTGACAACTAAATAGAGCTGAACTTTGAGTTTCCAGAGTCTTCTCATTCCATTCTCTCAAATTCCTCACTGCTAAAAAACTTCAACTGTGGGTTGTACTGTCAGAGGACAGACAGATTACAGCAGAGAACACTGCTCATTATTCATTCCTTAACTATAGTTAAGTGCCTGGGATACTGCTTCAGGAGGTCTAAAGACAAGACTCAGGTCCCACCCTAGGGAGCTTACCGTCTAGCCAGAAAAGACAGACCTGTAAACAGACAGATATAAATCTAGGAGGCCATATTGATGTGGTTGTTGTTAGGTGCTGACCAGTCAGGTCCAACTCATAGCAACCCTATGCCCAACAGACGAAACACTACCTGACACTGTGCCATGCTCAGCCCTGTTGTCAGTGCTTCTCTGCTAGTCATAGGATTTTCAATGGCTTATTGTTTGAGTGGAGTGGACTTCCAGGTCCTTCTTCTAAGTCTTGTTGTTGTTAGGTGCCCTTGAGTCAGTATCCAACTCATAACAACCCAGTGTACAATAGGCAAAACACTATTGTCAGTGTATCTCTGCTATTCATAGGGTTTTTACCAGCTGACTGTTTTTTTGGGAGTGGGTTGCTGGGTCCTTCTCCTAAGCCTACAGCACCTGGTGTTCCCAGGAGGTCTCCCATCCAAGTACTAACCAGCCCCAACCCTGCTTAGCTTCCAAGATCTGACGGGATTGGAAGCCACAGTGATATAGCTGCAGACAGAAGGATATATGGGAGTATAAAAGTAAAATGTTCAATTTTGGAAGGTGGGTAGTGCTGGCAGTCAACCCCTTTATATTATTTACAGGCAGACAAGGAAGGATTGTAGTTGTTGTCAGGTGCCTTTGAGTTGGTCCGGTTCATAACGACCTTCAGAGGGTTTTCAATGGCTGATGTGAGTGGATTTCAGGAGTGGGCTACCAAGTCCTTCTCCCATTGTTGCGGTGCTGGGGATTGAACTCAGAACCTCAGAGAGTGCACAGTGGTGCTCTGCAAATTGAGCTAAGCCATCCATTTAGTTCAGTTGGTAGAGTGCCACTCTGTGCTTTCTGAGGCCCTGGGTTTGATCCCCAGCACTGCAAAAACGAGAGGAGGATCTGGCAGCCCACCCCTGAAACAACCAGCCATCCAAAATCCCATGACTAGCAGAGAAGCAGTGGCATAGCGCCAGGCATGGCACAGTGTTGCGTACATGACTGCATGGCGCCTAACAACAAAGAGGGATTAGGGAAGATAATCCAGGAAGAGAGAGAATTGGGTGGGAGTGGGAAACAGTAAATAATCTGGAGTGCAGAGTGTGTTTGGGTGTGCAAGGAGTGGAGGCCATAGGCCGGATTAGAGAAATCCAACAGAAAGAAGAGAGATAGACTTTATCAATTGCATTAAAGCCTTTACACTTTGCCCAAGTCCCTTTTCCTATAGCCAATGCCTTATAGGGTGGATGATAGTATACCTCTAAGTGGAAGTTGCATAACTAGAATGGTATTTTCCAGAAAACCTGACAGAGACAACTCACATCTCATAAATTACCTCTGTAGCATTTGCAAACCAGTTGTCAAATAGATTCTTGTCCTTGCATCTCGATTTAAATATCCACGTTCCCAAGGTGGAAAAATGGTGTTGGCCTCACAGTTGTTTGTCCCTTTTGGCAAGCCATCCTCCCCCATATTCCTCAATCCTCTTTCTCTTGTCAAACAGCCACTTGACTTACAAGGTCGGTTACTGTAGGCTTCAAAGAGAAGGTGATCTGCTGGTAACTTCTGACCCATTGAGTATACAGCACCCTTATCTACCTGGTGGGCTGGGATTTAGTTCGGTAGAGCACTGCTCTGCAGTCTCTGAGGTCCCGAGTTCAATTCCCAGCACCACAAAAATGGGAGAAGGGCCTGGAAGTCCACTCCCAAGGCAATCCCGAAACAGTCAGCCATTGAAAACCCTATGAGGGTCGCTATGAGTCGGACACAACTCAATGGCACCTAACAACAACAACATCAACACCTACCTGGTAGAGAAGATCACCATGGTATGATTGGAGCTCAGGGCCTCCTGAACCCCTCCAGGTGCCGAGAAAGAATTGATTGTATGTTTGTGATAAACTCTGCTGTACCATACACCACCATGGTGATAAAGGAAAGGTAAGGAGCTCAAGGAGATTAGTATTCAGTGCTCAAAGCACAGAGCAGCAAATGCTCTCCTGTGCCACCGGACCCCTAAAGCCCTCCAGACCCAGACAGCCCCTGCAGAGGCACCAGCAGCTGCTACAGGCGACACCATTCGAGATGTAAATCCCAAGCCATTTTCTCACGGACAGTATTATTGTTTAATTCAGAAAACTTTCCTGTGTACCCTTGGGCATACAGAAGGCCTACAGGCTACAGCCTTCGCTGTGGAATGATTTTCTGTACTCTCCTGTTTGCAAATTCCTGACATATATTTAAGTCTCATCCCACTCAGCCACCATCTGGGAGTCTATACCTATAGCTTTATCGTCAATCCAGCTGCCTGACTTAGTGAATTTGGCAAATTGCTTATCCTCTAGAAGTCATAATGGGCTCTTCCGTCAGGAGTAATACATGCCTCTTCCTAACTGCCTGAACTGCTGGGTGACCTCAAGGGAGCTTTCTGGAGGAAATAGTTCAAATGTATACACCTGTTAAAATCAACTAATTCATCTCAGAAATATTCTTTTTATTTAAAATTGAAGAAGTATGGATCCTATGAGAAATAGTCCTCAGATATCTGTTGAGAACGAATATACCACAATTATGTAAGTTTTAAAATATTTATCAGTTCCAAATTAAATTTCTCATTAGAAATGGCAGCTTTTCAAAATGATAAATATTTACTGCTCTGGTAACATCCCCAAAGACAAGACAAAATAGAATTCTGGAAAGACTTCTGATGTCCTGACCAAAAGGTTTAAACAAAATCGCTATTTCCACCTACAGATGGAGCCATAAAATGTAATGTTTACTAATTCCGTATGGACAGGTGTCAATTATTTTACAGCTCAGCGATGTTCCTAAGTCTATTCCCGATGAAGACAGATCTATTTTTGAAATTCCCTTCTTTACCTCTCAGAGCATGGCAGTTGAGTTCCTAGAACTACACAATTAATCTGCTTTTTGCTCACACCAAACTGAGGCAGCTCTTAATGACAAGAAAAAAGTGTGGATGGGAGACTGTCACATAGGATTATTCAGAGGAAGGAAAGCTAAGTGGATTTAAAATTGCAACCTGCCATTGCCTTCTACAAGTCATATTCGAGAACTCAATAATGGAATAGCATTTTATCAAAAGTATAAAACCTAAGGAGGAGAAAGGAATTCTGGTTTGAAAAAAATGTGTTATGTTACCTGCCATGATTGCTTGGTAGCTTAGAAGGCTCAATACTGAAGATACTACATAGCAGAATTCGTGTGTGTGTGTGTGTGTGTGTGTGTGTTTCCATATTCATTGTTGGGTACTAAAAGTTGAATAGTGTGTTGCTGGGATTGTCTGATGCTCTCAATTAGATGATTGATGTCATTTATTTGTCTAGCATTCTTTCCTAGGCATATCATGAACCATCACCTGGCATATCTTCAGATAATTTCGTAAATTCGGAGCTTTTCTGCTATTTCATAGTTTAAAAACCAAAAAGGAGCAATTTTTCCTCAGTATCCCCACACTATCCTTTCTATTCTTTTGCCCTCTATCTTATCTGAGTTACTCATATCCCTATACAGATATTTGTACACATTGCTGTCATGTGGCTGAAAGCCCAGGGGTATATTTCATATTAAGTAATAGTATGTTGATTTCTATTTTTTTACTCTTAAAGAGAAAGAAAGCTTTACCACACATAAATTAAGCTCCAATAATAGAATGCCAGGAATTGTGGCACTTGTGTGAGAATAGCATCAGTTTCCCCAAATATTACACATTATAAGTATTTATCCTCTCTTTGTGAAGATGGTGGTCCCAATGCCTTAAGCCAAACAGAAATCAACAACAAAATGAATGCATATCTCCCAGTTCCTTATTCTGAATTCTTACCATCAAGACTAATTTAACCACCCTCCTAAATAATACTTTGCAATGGGAAAAGTAGACTGAATTGCTGTAAAGCAAATGAAATCCTCAGATATTCAAGAGGTCTTTGCTGGAGTTGTATGTATAATAAATAAATAAATAATTGGTACTCCAGACTGCTGTGCATATATTTGTGTGTGTGCACATGGGCACGCGTGCACACACACACATATATATGTATGTATGCGTGTGTGTGTGTGTGTGTGTGTATATATATATATATATATATATATATATTATTTTTTATTTATTTATTTTTACCAATCATAGGAATCAAACATAGGACTTTGCATATTTTAGTGCTGTTCCACTGACCTACATCCCCACCGCTGGCTCTATATTTTAAACCAACTTTTTAAATTTAATATTGAAAAGCTCACTCACATACTCCTTACTATAAATCTTACAAATATGTTGTATAGACTAAACTGTTTAAATAGGTGAGTGACAATAAGAACCCTAATTATAACTTAAAATCTGTTTTTAACCAATTGTTAAGAACTGAAAGAAGGAGGCAAAAATTCACTAAAAACTAGAATAGTTGGGGCAAGAAGAGAGAAGGGAGGAGGAATGGACTATCCATCTTAAGGCAAGTTGTTGCAGAAATTCAGTCATTGTGGTGTATGGTGAGAACTAATAAAATTAATTTGGAAACCCAAAATTAGGAAAAATCACACAGATCAACAAATCATAGCAATGCAACACACCCATAGTGGGAATAGCCACAGCTCCATTTCTTTGATAGTGAAATGTTTAGGATTGAGTATAATTTCAATAAAAACTGAATTAAGGGTATGTGTGCCTTAGAAAATTCTGTAGAGTGCATACAGGTTTAATTTTAGATTATTCATTTACACAGAGCTCAAATCTTTGTTTCCAATGACTAGCCCACAAAGAGACAGCTAGAGAATGATAGGAAATGATGAGTTATTTGAAAGGGGACAGTGAGGTTAGGTCCCCAAAATCTTTCTTGTCTGTTAGCAGGCAGAAATAGAGATCTGCATTACCAACGAGTCAGAAAATGGAATCAAAATTTAGGTGATGGTTATGTTGTTGTTAGGTGTCGTGGAGTCAGTATCCGACTCATAGCGACCCTCATAGGGTTTTCAATGGCTGACTGTTTTGGAATTGCCTTGGGAGTGGGTTGCCAGGCCCTTCTCTCATTTTTGTGGTGCTGGGAATTGAACTTAGGACCTCAGAGACAGCAGCGCAGCGCTCTACCAACTGAGCCAAATCCCAGCCCCAGGGATGGTTATAGCATAGCTTTTACAGCTCTTCATTCCAGGTAAAAAGGAAAATCTTAGTAGAGAAAAGGAAGACTGGCCATTTTAAACAGTGGAAGCTAGAGGAGGAAAAGGAGCTATGCTAGGAAACAGTGGATTCCAATGTTATAAAGTGTCTCATTTAAACTCTCTTAATTATAATATTCTAATAATAAATGCTCTTAAACCACCTGAGGCTGTTTGGATGAGAGGCATTTCTTGTAGTAAGTGCTTTCCTAGCAGTAGGATGGTGACATAATTTGAGGTTTATTATTATACTAACTCTTCAAACTATTAGCTTTAATTTATGAGATTTAGAGTGTTCCTTTAGTAGTTAACCATGCATAATCATTCATTCATTATTTATTCATTCAATTGTTCTTCAGTTGTTCATTTCACAACATCTATACATATGGGTATGGGCTGAGGTTTAGTTCAGTTGGTAGAGTATGGCTCTGTGGGCCTGGGTTCAATCCCCAGCACTGAAAAAGCAGGAGAAGGGCATGGTAGCTCACTCTTGAAACAACCACGAAAAGATCAGCCATTGAAAACCCTGCAAGGGTTGCTATGAGTAGGCCCCAATTCAATATTGCTATGAGTAGGACCCAATTCAATGACATACATACATTTTGCATATCTAACAACAACATACATACATTTTGCATATCTAACAACAACATACATACATTTTGTATATCTGACTCTGGAAAAAAGAAAAGAATCATAGAGTCACTGTTCTCTCCCAAACTTAGGATCACAGACAAAAATATCAATTCATAGTTTTGACACCATAAGATGCATTATGATTTTGGACAAATACAATGTATTTCTCTCTCAGACTCTGTCTTAGATAGATAGATAAATAGGTAGATAGATGGATGGATAATAGATATGTACCCATATGTATATATGTATAGGTATGCATGTATTTAGATATCCATATAATATTTTATTTCTGAAAGTGAAATTCTAAATTTGGCATAAACTAGCATTCAAGCCCTTACTCCATAACTTACTGATCTTCTGGTCTTGTGATCTTAAATATTGGTGGAATTTAGCCACTCTAAATGACTTAACCTCTTAGAGTCTCACTCTCCTCAAAACAGCTAACAAACATTTTAAAGAATGAAAGAGGTAACATTATAGGCTCTTCCAACCAACCTATGAAGAGGTTGCTAACATTGCCCTCATCTGACAGAGGGGGAAACTGTGAGAAAGAAAAATGAAATAATTCAGCAATGAGCATACCACTCAGCAGGCTTTAAACAAAGGTCATAGTATCTGTGCTTATAACCAGTCCCCTAGACAGACCATTCAAATAGAGAGCTACTGGTGAGGTAAAAATGAGGCAATGTGTGGGAAAGAGTTTGAAAAGTTTAAGCATACAAAGGGGAAAAGTATAATTATCAAAGGCTGTTGGATCCAAAGCCACATTGAAGGAAATCAAATAATATCTATAGGAGAGACCTGCGGGGTCTGCCTATCACTAGCTCTGCTTCTCTGGAGAAGAGAGTCTTTATTCTCTTTTCTCTACCATGAGCCCCAGTGGGTTGGATGGGAATGGCTCTACTCCTGCCTCCAAGGATGAAAACACCAAGAGTTAGTTGT
This sequence comes from Pedetes capensis, assembly GCA_007922755.1. Lineage (NCBI taxonomy): Eukaryota > Metazoa > Chordata > Mammalia > Rodentia > Pedetidae > Pedetes > Pedetes capensis. Next base: position 24,234 of record VMDO01008886.1, read on the forward strand.
ACTATACACCTTACTCTTGATCAAGGTGAGTGGAAAGCCAAAGTCAAGTTGCTATATTCCTCCTGAACTTCAAAGCCTGGGAATGCCTGACCATGCACAACACTGCATAATAAGCAGTAAATTGGAAGCTTTGACTTTACCTTGGCTTTTCCTCCTGAAGTCTGCCATGAAATCGCTGCACGGCCTCAATTTTCTCATCTGCAGGTAGCCCTCTAAGTTTTGTTTTATTGATGCTTCAGTGTCAACATAATTATAGATCTGAGGCTCTTAAAGTCGGCAGCCATAGCATCCTAGCATCTGAACCCACCTGATCTTGGAAGCTAAGCTGGGTTGGCCTGGTTAGTCCTTGGACAGGAGAGTGCCTGGGAATATCAGCTGTTGCAAGCTTGGGAGAAGGACCTGGAAGTCCATTCCTGAAACAATCTGCCAATGAAAATCCTATAAATAGCAGAGAAGCACTGACAATAGTGTGGGGCATGGCACAGTGTTTGAGAGTGTATTGTTCTGTTGTACATGGGGTCTCTATGAGTTGGACCTGACTGGTTGGCATCTAACAACAACAACAAGGTTGTTAATCCATAGCTTGTGTCCAAAAACATAGGACATATTCACTTGTAGACCAGCATGCTCTCCTTCTCACCACTTCTCACCATCCTCACACCTGCCAAGGAGTAGCAGGGTGGTTCCTTGTTGGGGAAAGCTAGACTTGAGCCCATGATCCGCTGCATTGTGTGTTTCAACTGGGTGCCCCAACACTGCACCCTGTAAAGAACTCAGGCCAGGGAACAGAGTGTCACACTCAGGAGTGGTGAAACAAGGCAAGTTTATTTATAGGGAAAGGGAAGGGGTAGGTGGTAGATGACTGGGACAAGGAAGGGAAATGGGGGAGGTAGGCGCTCGGCTGTTATCCCAGCCACTGGGGGAGGGACTCCCAGGTGTTATTGCTCATCAGGTCCTGGAGTCTTTGCTGCTTTGGAGGCCCTGAGCTTGGCTCTCGGAGGCTTGCCTCTCGAAGCACTCGATCTGTTGGTTGAGGAGGAGGAGGAGGAGAAGACCCAGTGGACACAGGCAGGCAGGCAGAGGTAAGGATGGAAGCAGGTTGGTGAAAGGATGAAGGCAGGCTAAGGGTAGGCTAAAGGCTAGGTGGGTCAGGTGGATGCAGGCCTCTGGTCCTCATGGGGCCAGAGGACTGAGTGAGCTCTCCTTGGGTGGTGTTCAGGTAAAATCTCTGAGTTATCCCTAGATGGAGTTCAGAATGAGCCCTTGGGCTCTCGGGTTAGGGGCTTTTATCCCCCTAAGCCAACTGCATTCTAACTGTTAAGGAATGACAGCTGGCCAATCAGGGAAGGGCTGTGGGCGGCACAAGGGCAAGGGTTTGACCAATCAAGGAGGCAGATGTAAATCAGCCAATCAGGCCTCGAAGAAGCCTGAACTGGCCAGCAGCCGTCTATGCTCGCTGTATGGGAGGGGGGAAGAATGAGGTACCCGGATGTGGGGGAAGGGTCAGTTGCCTTGGAGGACAGAGTTCAGTCCTCCAAGAGGACTAGGCAGGCCCCAGAGACCCGCCATGTTTGGGTACTCTCTATCCCCCTGGGAAATCCACAACAGTTCCTCGCCAAAGAGTGCACCCCATGGCCACATTAGTCCACCTGACTCTGAGTTAGTAACACTTCCAAACCTGCTCCTGTGAATGAGTAAAGCCATTTTGCCAATGGACATAGAATTGCAAACACCACATCTTGAATACTACCTCCAGAGGATATTGAAAGCCATCTTTTTTTTTAAAGTTCAATACATGAAGTCATGGCCTACAGCACTGCCTGCACAATACAAGATACTACTCTGCAATTTAGTTTAAGTTGAGATCCATGTGGATACGTCACAAGGAAACTGATGAGTTTTTTAGGCCCACAGATTTCTACTAACATAACCGTCCAAAGAGAGCATTACTCAAAGGATGATCTGAGTCAAGACAAGCCAGACTGAGTGGAGATTTTCCTTAGATTTTTGTCCAGCTATGGGTTCCCTCTAGCTGTATTTTTCTATTATTGAATGATTGCTGTCCTGCTCTGTTTGCTATCAATGCCCTCTTTCTCCTTCCCAATCCTTTCTTTTCTTTAGTACACTTTAACTTGAACAGCAGATTTTCAGCCTCTGTGAGGAAAAAAAAAACCAGCAAGTTTTTGGGACAATAGCAAAATTAAGACTATAGCACCAAATAGAAAGCTACTGGCAAATCTGGACATAAGAATTGCACCAGGCATACCTGGCCCTCTTGGTAACAATATCCCTACCTGGGTCATAAACAGCCCATTGGTGGCCTTCTTGTCTAGAATCCAGAGAATCCAAGAATATGATACATAGATCCGTTCTTTTTCAACCTGAAAAATCCCCAAGATACTCTGCTAAGTTCTACTCCACTGATTAAAGCAATACCTCCCTTACTGCACCTGCTAGCATTTCAAGAAGTGTGACGTCAAAGATCTCAGGTAAATTTTCCTACATTTTATGGCTACTGGGCAATACACGGAGTGTTATGAAATATTTGTCGAATTTGGCCATTATTCAGGTGCATTGTCCTGAAATAATTCCTGAACCAAGGATCTGTCTTGGCCAGGCAGGCTGTCCTCTGTCCCCGCCTATACACAACATCTGGACCCCATGTGAATGTTCCTGGTGCTGACAGTCTTGTTTCTCCCCATACGGTCACCATCTGTGTACTTCTGGGGACCCACGCATGCGAATGCCAATCTTTTCTCCCTGGAAGGCTGAGAGCTTAGTATTTCTCCAGGACTCTAGCCCAGAGCCACAAGTGAGTCTTCAGTTGCTTTCTTCCCTAGTACCCTCACTCTGCAAGCCTTTAACATAATAGTTTACATCTACCAATGAAAACAAGAAAATATCCTGTTAATTAAAGAAACTATGTTCAGTTGTTCTTCTACCAGATTGCAGGTAAAATCCATATTTTCATGTGATTTTCTATGGCATATCACGGAAATGTAAGTTCTGCTAAGAATTATGACATATATTTGGAAAGCAGTTAATTGCACCTGTCACTTTAAACATTAAAATATGATAATATTGCTTTAATCAAAATACCTTTCATCACTTACTTCAAAAGGTGGTACCTGCCTTAAAAAACAGTTCTTTTTTCTAGCCTTATAAATTTGCTTTTAAGATGACACACAAGAATTAGAACATTAGTTTTATCATCTCTCTATTAATTCAGTGACTATTCCTGAGTAACAAGCATTTGGCACAATTAATTAGTTAATTTGAGAAACACTTAGCAGTGCTTACATTAGGTCAGCCTCAAATGTGAAGATATGCCCAGAATATGGAAACTTCTTTAGAGCTTACAGGATAGTAGGAAAGACAGAAAGGAAAACAAATACTTTCGTGTTAGTTCAAAAAACAGAACCACAGAGACAAAAGGCCCTTCATCAAACAGCATCTGATGTCTCAATCATTTTGGTTTCTTTTAAGGCAGGGCTAGGTCATCTTGAATTCATTTCTGATTTATTAAGACAACCAAGGCATTTTGCCCAGAAACAATAAACAATTACAAAACCTCTTATTTCCCCAATAAAATTTGTTTTTCAACCTTCTGGAGAGATGAGTGTGAATACACATATAGCAGAATTAGGATCCCATGGAGAGCTTTTTCGATCTCCACACTTTTTTTTCAGTACTTGGGGATTGAACCTAGTGCCTCACACGTGTTTTGCAAGTGCTCTACCACTAAGTTATACCCACAGTCAACTTTTTATTTTTTTATTTTGATCTGGTTATTGCTAAGTTATAGAGGCTTCCTGTGGCCTGGAATTCATGGTCCTCAGTATTCATGGATTCCCAGTTGCTGGGATCCAGTATCCCCGGTTGCTGGGATAAGACGTGTGTTCCATTGAACCTGGCACTGATGACCTTTCTATTCTAGTGTTCACAAACTTTAGCATGAAGAGTGTATAAACATGCAGATGGCTTGCCCCAGACTCAGAGTTTCTGACACAGTCGGTCTAGAGTGGGGCCTGAGGATCCCCACTTCTACTTCCATTCCCAGGTAATGCTGATCCAGCCCTGAGAGCCTCCGGTCTATTTCAGCATCTTATAGAAAGGGTTGCATCTCATAAAATCTCCCCAGATTGTGTTGATACACCCATTTCTTAACCGTGGACCAGTGCTGTTCTTTCCCAACCTCACCAGATTCTTTTTAACATTTGAAACTCATGCATTTCACACATTTAGAGAAATGTGTTGGTGTGCCCTTATTATACACCTGACTTATAATCATATTTTTTCTATATGGCAGATCTGGAGTATCATATTCCACCAATGGAAATTTATAGATAGCCTTGATTTTTAAAATATACCATTGGTGATTTCCCTGTCTCTTTAGTTACAAAATGGAATCAATCAGTTTGTAGAGGTAATGTTCCATAATGAATCTAATTTGAATCCAAATTGTCTAAGGTAAAATGTTCAAAGACCAGTGCCACTGATGGACACTCCACATTCTAATAATCTCATCTTTCTTACCTGAGTGTTATCTTTCCCCACACTTCAGGTACCCTCCTTATAGCTCAATATATAGAGTCTCCTGATGGACTCAGAGCAGGTGCCAACATGTCTTTGCAGTATTTTAACAAATTCCTTTGTTTGTGTTGTACTAAATTATAGCATTATCAAATGTCAATGTCTGAATTTCCAGTTTAGTTTTAATCTCAAAACTAGAAGGATTTTTATTATAATTGACAAGATATAAATTAAAAAAAAAACTTTTGTAAAACCTATGAAGTTTCCTGAAGAAACAGTTGTTGTTGTCATTGTTCTTAATACTGTGCATTACTATTTAATCAAATTGTAGTAACTTAGAACTTAATGACAAGGCACCACTTGGATTAATAGACTCATAAACAATTGCAATTGCTGAATGTTGTTTTAAAATCCTCCTCACATACACACACACACAAACAAACAAGTCAGGAACTAAGATTATAAAAGGGCTGAAGACGTAGCTGAGCGGTACAACATTCACTTAGCATGTCCAAGGCCCTGGGTTCAATCTCTAGCAACTCATCCCCCACCCAAAAAAAGAAGAGATTCTACACCTATTTTGGCCAATAATTGGCTGCATGAACTCAAAAAATCATAAAGTAGCAATGTCCCTGGAATTCAATTTGCACATCAGAGAAGGAGGAGGAGGAAGTGGTGATAAAACCAAGTACATAGACAATGAGAGACAGGAAGTCTCTAATAAAGACACGTAATTCCCAATATGCAGTTCCTGACCAACCCAGTGAATGAGGCTTTTTCATAGAGGATGACGAATTCCCTTTCAGGAAATGTCTCATAGCTTACTCTAAGTTGAATCTTTAGCTTGTGACCTCTTACAAAGGGTTCCAGGTTATAGTGTTTCAGAGAGAAGAAGGTAATTGTAATATGAAAAGAGAATTGCATCCTTCATGAGAAGATCATGATAAAAAGTTGTCCCACCCCATTTCCATGTAAGCAGCAGACCTAGCTTGTCTTCAGCTTCAACATTTTATTCTCTTTGATGATTATTGATGTTTGTACTCTTCCAACAAAGCAATGCAAATACAGCAAGAAAATCTACTGCCAACTGAAGTAAAAGACCATGGGCAAGGATGAAAAGGACTTAAGCATTAAAGGATGTAAAGGAGGTCTTGGGGCCTTGATTTTTTGCCCTCCCCTCTATCTTCATAGCCTGTGGCATCTGATCCCATCAAATCTCAGATCTTAGAAGCGAAGCAGGGTTGGGCCTGGTTAGTACTTGGATGGGGGACCAAGTCTTGGGTGGGAACACCAGGTGCTGTAGGCTTGGGAGAAGGACTCGGTAATCCACTCCCAAAAATCAATCTGCCATTGAAAACCCTGTGAACAGCAGAGACGCACTGACAGTAGTGCTTCACCTCTTGTCTGTACCATGGCCATGAGTCAGATACCGACTGGACGGCACCTAACAACCACAACTCTACATTCACAGTGACCTTTGTGAATTTTCATGAAAGTTAAAATGGAGGTGAAGGTTTGTGGGGGAAAACATGCACCTAAATAAAACTATTCTTGTCACTCCTTATCATTCTGTGATATCTTTAGGTATAGATCTACTGAAAACTGCAAGTATAAGAGAAATAAAATAACTTATTTACATAATTTTAAATGTACACTTTTTAGGCAATCACCCTGGCTTTACATGGACTCTCTTTACATGGTCCCTTTCTGGAACCAATTACCCTCATACAATCAGCATTGCCCATATTTTAAAATGCCTGATGGAAATAATTAATTTTTCTAGTCATCCTGCCCAGGTTAACTAAAACATCAAGTTTTTTTTTGGTTTACCAAACAGTATATCTACCCGTGTGGTAATCCTAGGTATTTTATGTTGATCAAAAGCAATGATTAATATATTTCATTAATAAAAATCTGAGAAAGATTTATTAGTCATTAGATGCAGTTTGGATAGAAAATGTTTGAAATACATGACCCATGATGAATGAGTGAGTAATAAAATTGCTCCTTAATATGAATAGAATGGGATTCGAGAACATACAGCAACCCTTAAATTTTACAGAAGCAAAAACTGAAGCCAAATGAGGTTGTAAGTTGCCAAAATCTCCCTACAACCCTGAATTTTTACTTGTCTAATGAATCTATGCTACAGTCCGAAGCCTTCCATATATTACCAGGTTTAATAAATCTCACTGGTAGTAAATGTATTCACCCTCAATTCCTCCTGGCTCAACTAAAATCTATTTCCTCAACAGGTAAATTGTATTCCATCATAACTTAGAAAAGTGACTGAGTAATTAGAACAACTCCATTCCTTGTGTTATAATGGGCTAATATTCATACTTGGTTACTTCAGTCCAGTAAGCTCTACTAATAAAATAAATTTTAGAAAGCATTTGCAACTTAATGCATTAAATCCCCTCCATAGAACATGTGGCTTTAAATAATGAAGAAAAACAGAATTTGCCAAAAGCATTCTGTGTTCTGCCAAACCCAGGGTGTGGGGCAAAATGGTTTACAAAACTGAACTAAGGCTAAAACACTGATTCGTACTTTTCTGCCTGGGAGAAAATATTTCCTTAACTTATAAAATTTAGATTCTCAACTATGCTTTTTGTAACTTTCTCTCTGTTTTCAAGGAGAGTGGGAAAGAAAGTTAATAGAAAACTAAGGAATAAAGAAAATATGTAAGTGAGCTCATGATTATTATTGTTAAAGTTCTATTTGGAACTGCTTGATGAATAGGACTCATAGTTTGTTTTTCTCCTATGACTCATCTTAACATTCCAATATAAAATTAAAGATTAAAATTAAAGAGAGAATCCCCTAAAATGCTACTGGACCTGAAAGAACATGGATGGAGAAAGGCTAGCTCCTTCCTAACAAACTAGCGACCACCTTAGAATAATAGCAAACCTCGAAACCATCTCTCCCATACAACGAGACATTTATTTAACAAGTAAGTATGAATGCACCATTTCAAAAACAGTTCTTACAAGCTGCTCTGTTAACCTGGAGCTATGCCAGCTGTCTTCTTTAGGTATTCTGCATGACAGTTTACTCACGAGGGATAGAAGAGTAATCTATAGGCAAGATTCTGTGTGTCATGGTCTGGTTTTGTTGTTGTTGTATTGTCTGACTTGGAAAGCTAATAAACCTCAGACCCAGCAAATGGACACAAAATGATCTAGGAGTCCAGCCTGGGAACCCCGCTCTACCACACAATTTTAGTCTTCATTGAATTCTTATGAGGATAGAAAGTTTCTAAAATACCTTAGCAATCCATGAATATATTTAGAGTGACCAATAATGGCCCATTTCTAACATTCATCATCCCTATAAATAAACTATGAATTTCCCTAGATAAAAACCCCTTTTGACATCTAGTATGCTAATCAGCCAAGCATCAGGTGTTGACACACGGATAGCTGAAGCACATATACTAGTTACCTGCAAAAAAGGGGCCTTTTCTGCATTTTCTGATAACTTGCTTGCCAATCTTCTGTACAAACTCCACAAAGTCACTGACTGCCCCTGGATTTAAAACCGAAACTCATGGCCTCATTTCTGATAATATACTGTTTTTGCTGAAGCTTGTTAAAACACATTACAGACTTCATAACCAGGCTTGACTGCTGTTTCTATCAGACATTTTGACACAGCACTTACAGCTATCACCAGTCAAATAACAAAAGGAATTCTGTTTACAATGCTCTTTGGTTGTATTTATAAAGCTTGTTGTTGTTGTTGTTGTTGTTGTTAGGTGCCGTCGAGTCGGTATCCAACTCATAGCGACCCTCTGTACAACAGGGGAAACACTATTGTCAGTGCTTCTCTGCTGTTCATAGGGTTTTCAATGGCATATTTATTTTTGGGAGGGGGTTGCCAGGTCCTTCTCCCAAGTCTACAGCTTGTGGTGTTCCCAGGAGGTCTCCCATCCAGGTACTAACCAGGCCCGACCCTGCTTAGCGTCCGAGATCTGACGGGATCGGATGCCACAGGGCTGCGGCTGCAGGCATTTATAAAGCTACTGGGTGTTTTCTTTGTTTGGAAGTCAATTTTCAATTGGTCGTGTACATTTCATTTTGCCATCAACCTTTATCAGCGTGAAATGGCAAATACTATTCATGGAGATCTTAAAAAGTTAATTTACTGCTACTTTAAACTTGTAGTTTAATATGTTGTTGTTGTTAGGTGCTGTTGAGTCAGGTCCAACTCATAGTGACCCTATGTACAACAGAACAAAACTCACCCCAACATTATATCATGCCCTGCACTCTTGTCAGTGCTTCTCTGCTATTTGTAGGGCTTTCAATGGCAGACTATTTTGGGAGTGGGTTGCCAGGTCCTTCTCCTTAGCCTTCAGTCCCTGGTATTCCCAGGCAGTCTCCCATCCAAGGACTGACCAGGCTGACTCTGCTTAGCTTCCAAAATCAGGTGGCATTGGATGCCAGAGCGCTGTGGCTGCAGATGGAGTTTAATGTATGTTCCCTTAATTCCTACTGATTTAATGTACTTGCAGATAGAAATGGTTTGATAAACAAGAGGAGCTTTAAAGAAAAAAGAATGTTACTGTGCTTTTCTTCCCCCTTTCAATGCTAGTTGCTAAGCATTAGAATTGTGAAAACTATTTTTAAATATGAAAGCACTTTCATTATCTTGCTCTTACGAATTCATATGTACACAGAGGCATCTACTGAAACAGTGAACAGGATCTGACACTGAGTGGAGAGAAATAACCATTACTGCCAATCTTCCAAAGAAGATTATTGCAAGCTAGGGAAGGTGGTTCTCGCCTGTACTCCTGGGATTCAAGAGGCTGGGGCAAGAGGATTGCAAATTTGAGGCCTGCCTAGGCAACTTAGTAAGACCATGACTCAAAATAAAGAGTGAAAAAGGGCTGAGAATCTTAGCTCTATCCCATGCCAGGCCTTGGGTTCAATCCTCCATACCACAGAAAAAGAAGAAAAAGAAAAAAGAAAAAGAAAACAAAGAAACAAATAATCCCATTGCGAGCCGTCACTCCAGAAAACCCAGGAGAGCCAGGAAAGGGCGACTGAAACACTTTGTCCTTTGTTGTTGTTGTTGTGAGGTGCCGTCAAGCCGGTATCCGACTCATAGCGACCCTCCGTACAACAGGGGAAACACTATTGTCAGTGCTTCTCTGCTGTTCATAGGGTTTTCAATGGCAGATTGATTTTTGGGAGGGGGTTGCCAGGTCCTTCTCCCAAGCCTACAGCTTCTGGTGTTCCCAGGTGGTCTCCCATCCAGGTACTAACCAGGTCCGACCCTGCTTAGCTTCCGAGATCTGACGGGATCGGATGCCACAGGGCTACAGCTGCAGGCCTTTGTCCTTTAAGCCTACGATATTAGAGGAAGTCAATTAACATTTGTTGAATCCTTATGTGCCAGGCACTGTGCCAAGTAATTTGCATGCACTATTTTTGTAAATATAATCAAAATAATCCTGTGAAGGGTGGCATTGGTATGTAGTTGTGAAACGATGGCACCTTGAAGTCATGAAGACCTGCTTTCCAATCTCAGCCTTGTCCTGCTATCTCTGGAGTCACTGCCAAGTTATCTTCCTTCTCTTAACCTCAGTTTCCATGTCAGTAAGTAATACCATCTACCTTATGGGATTGGTGTGTGTGTGTGTGTGTGTGTGTGTGTGTGTGTGTGTGTGTGCGTGCGCGTTTGTGTGTGTGTTTTAATGGCTGGCTAAAAAAAAAGAAATGGCTGGCTAAAAAAAAAGAAATTCTGTTCAAATTTTGTTTTGTTTCCATTTGGTTTGGTGGGGCTTAGCCTCACGTAGTAGGTAAGTGCTCTACCACTGAGCTATTCTCTCAACCCAGACAAAACCTTTCTCTGTATCTAGAAAACTTCTGAAACCAAGCGTATGGCTTCTCCACACCTCACACCAAGCAATCCTACAGTTCTCTGTGGACCCCACCTGGTGCCCTGCAGTTTAACCTGGAGTCCCACAGACTCCCTGCCCCCTAACTTGAGCAATTGCAAGGTGCCAGTCTCTAGACGAACTACACTTCCGTCACTCTCAACTGCAGAGCAGGGTTCTCAAGAGCCCCTGCCCACACTCAGTGATTTTCCATAACTACTCACAGAATTCAAGGACATACCTCACTAGTACCAGTTTGCTCTGTTGAGGCAACTCAAGCACAGCCAAAGGGAAGAGCTGTGCAGGGCCAGGTGTGGGGGAGAGTGCCTGGTGTGTCCTCACACTCTCTGGGTGCAACCATCTCCCAGTGCCTCCCTGCGTCCGCCAGCCCAGAAGCTCCCTGAATCCTGGTATGCAAAGTTATTACAAAAGGTCCATTACGTCACATAGGCACCATTGATTCAATTGTTACCCATTGGGGATTAACCCCATCCTTACCCGCTCTCCTCGGCCAATATCTAGGCCCTGGGGAGCAATGGAAAGTTTCAAACCTTTAATCTTATCATTGTTTCTTCTTATCATTGTCTCCTCATTCAAGACTCACCTCAGCAGGATAAATTCAGGTGTCGCTGAGACAGACTTGATATGAATTCCAAAAGATGCTCCGCTCCCCCCGGCACTCAGGGGGTTCCGAGCTCTGGCACCAAGGCCTGAGGTCAAAGAGTAAATGTGTGTTCCTTACTATGCCTCCCTAACATGTCCTCACCACTGAACTATGTTGCTGTTGTTGTTGATGCTGTTAGGTGCCATCAAGTTGTGCCCGACTCATAGCAACCCTCATAGGGTTTTCAATGGCTGACTGTTTCAGGATTGCCTTGGGAGTGGGTTGCCATGTCCTTCTCCCATTTTTGCGGTGCTGGGAATCAAACTTGGGACCTCAGCAACTGCAGAGCGGCGCTCTACCAACTGAGCTAAATCCCAGCCCAATACTGAACTATAGTGTCTATTTTTTTACCGCTAATGAATTGTTGTTGTTAGGTGCCATGGAGTCAAGTCTGACTCATAGCAACCCTCATAGGGTTTTCAGTGTCTCACTGTTTCGGGATTGCTTCGGGGGTAGGTTGTCACGTCCTTCTCCCATTTTTGTGGTGCTGGGGATCAAACCCTCAGAGAGTGTGGGGCAGCACTCTACCAACTGAGCTAACCCCCAGCCCTGCTAATGAGTTACTTATTTCTAAAAAAGAAATATGTTATCAGCTGAATTATGCTTCCCCCAAAATCTTGTTGAGGACCTAACACCCCCATCCCACTTAGAACGTAACTATATTTGGACATAGGGCCTTTAAATTGATATGGTTGTTAGTTGCCGTTGAGTCGGATCTAACTCATAGCAACCCAAGTAGAGCAGAACAAAGCACCACCCAGCACTGTGCCACACACACAAACTTTTGATGTTTGAGTCCAATGTTGCAGCCACTGTTTCTTCTCATTTTAAGTTATGCCACGTCAGCAAAAGTAGATGCTAAAGACTTACTCCATTCCCATCATTAAGATTGGCTCTACATCTAGGAAGCAACACTTCCCCAGTTGTTTTGTGAATGTTTTCCACCCTGGAGAGGTCATTTTGTGATACTATACTTGACAGTGGGGCTAGAATTCATCTCAGTTGGTACAGTGCTGCTCTTTGCTCTGAGCCTCTGGGTTCAACCTTCATCAGCTCAGAAGTGAGAGAAGGACTTGGCAGCCCACTCCCGAAACAATCAGCCATTGAAAATCCTGTGAATAGCAGGGAAGCCCTGACATAGTGCTGGGCACGGTGCAGTGTCTGACATTGTTTCATCTGTTGTACCAAGGGTCACTATGAGTCAGACGGACTTGACGGCACCTAACAACAACAACAACAACGTATTTAACAGTGCTTCTCTGCTATTCATAGAGTTTTCAATGGCAAATTATTTCAGGAGTGGGCTTCCAGGTCCTTCTCTCCAGTCTGTCTTAGGCTGGAAGCTCAGCTGAAACCTGTCCACCATAGGTGGCCCTGATGATACCTGAAATACTGGTGACATAGCTTTCAGCATCACAGCAACACACAAGCCCCTGCCTGTAGCACAAGCTGACAGACACGTGGGGAGTTAAAGAGATGATGAAGTTAAAATGAGGCTGTTCTCTTGTTGTTGTTGTTGTTGTTGTTGTTGTTGTTGTTGTTGCTGTTGTCAGGTGTTATCGAGTCCTGTCTGACTCATAGCGACCTTCATAGGGTTTTCAATGGCTGTTTCGGGATTGCCTTGGGAGTGGGTTTCCACGTCCTTCTCCCATTTTTTCGGTGCTGGGAATCGAACTCGGGACCTCAGAGACTGCAGAGTGGTGCTAGGTCATTATCAAATCTGACTGGCACCCTTAAAATAGAGGAGATTCAGACACAAAGAAAGCCCCCAGGAGTGTGCACATGTAGAAGTCAGTGAAAAGGCTGTCATCTGCAAGCCCAGGAAAGAGAGCTCAGGAGACACCAGACCTGCTGACTCCAGATCTTGAACTTCCAGCCTTCAGCATTGTGAGAAAATGAACTTCCATTGTTTAAGCTGTGCAGGCTATGGTGTTTGTTATGGTAGCCCCAGTAAACTAATGTAAGATGTAAGCATAATCATCCATACACTGATACTGACATTAACTTAGTTAAATGCCATTATCAAACAACCTTAATATAGAAGTTAATGTAAATTATTCTGAAACAAAGAACCTTCCAAGTTGCAAAATAGCAAATGGGATACATTTTAAATTTATGTATGTAGTACAGGGACGAGTGAAATTTAGCATTGGTAGCATTTATTCATTTATTGTGTATGTGTTCATCAGGAATGCATTGTCCCATCTACGCCAAGCCCAGAAGACAAATTTAACGCTGTCCTTGCCCTTAGAGAGCTCCAAGGCAAACCGTAAATCATGCATTTTATAAAAACATTCCAAACTGCTCAAAGAGGTAGTGAGTTATGAGTTTTCTCATTTCCTGGAGGAATAAGGAAAAAAAGAAACTGAGAAGCCTCCATAGACTATTCACTGATTTTGTAATTAGCTTGGTCCAGAAAGGCCAATAGAATTCTAATGATATTAATTGTGGCATTAGAAATAAAACAGAAAGTTTGGCATGGGCGTGCATACCTGTAATCTTGGCAACTCAGGAGGCGGAGGCAGGAGGATTGTAAGTTTGAGACTAGAGGCAGCAAGACCCTGTCTCAAAATAATAAGTGAAAAAGGACTAGAGGTACAGCTCACTGGCAGAACGCTTGCAAAAAGCATGCACAATTCCGGATGTTTAACCTGTTAGTATTATATAAAAACAAACAAACAAATAAACAAAAATGTCCTTATAAAAAGCTGTAGGATCTTTGCATTTCATAAGTCTCTGTACCTCCAAATTGTGTTTGAAAATGTAATTATGTGTGCTCTATCCATGCTGTCCAAGCCCCTACTGTCTGCTTCTCAGATTGTTGTTGTTAGGTGATGTCCAGTCGGGTCTGACTAGTAACAGCCCTCATAAGGTTTTCAGTAGATGATTGTTTGGAGATTGCTCTGGGAATGGATTGCTACAACCTTCACCAATTTTTTTTTGGTGCTGGGGATCGAACTCAGGGCCTCAGAGAGCACAGAGCAGCATTCTACCAGCTGAGCTAAAGCCAAGCTATTTCAGACTGTTGTTGTTCGGTGCTGTCAAGAGTTAGGGAGATATGGCAATGGTTAAAAGCTATCATCACCACTCACTTTTGTTTATTAGTCATTTTTAATGTACAACTTAGTGGGTCTCCTTATGACATTTCCATGCATGCATGTCATTGTACATTGCTCACCCGAACTTCCCCTTACCCTCTCATGAGCCACCATCTGCTTTGGGAAGATAAAACTTCAAGTGAGATTGAAACAACTTGTATTTTTTAAATGTTCTTTTTTATTTTTTGTACTGGGGTTGAACACAGGGCCTCACACCTGCAAGCTTTGCAAGTGCTGGACCACTGAGCTGCATCCCCAGCCCTTTTTTTTTTTTTTACTTTTTGAGTCAGTGTCTCACTAAATTACACAGATTGCCTCTGGTCTCGAACTTGCGATCCTACTGCCTCTGCCTCCTGAGCTGCTGGGATTACAGGCGTGCGCCACCACACAGGGCTCTTTAAAATGTTCTTAATGTGAACTTGGACTCTGCACTCTTTGGTCGCACAATCATAGTCTGCTAGACTTAAGAGAAGCATCTGTTAAAAGGGCTAGTTTTAACACAAATGAAAGTACCAACTAATAAAAAGAAAAAAGCCTGCTCTTACCCAGAAAGCAACCTGAGCACACAGATTCAAAATGATTAGCTCCTCTCCAGCGATGACCTGCACGGCCGCTGAAAGTAAATATTGGGAAGATATAAGTGCTGGGTCATTTCCTGCAAATAAATGCTTAGTACGTAAAGCCATAACTTCAATACTGAATTCCATTTTAAGAAAAATGAACCTGGAAATCCCTTTTGTCCTTAGGTGATGGGTACAGTTGAAATATATTTTCACCCCATTCATAAAATCTACCAGCTTGATAGCATTCTGAGTTGCTTTGAACCAGATTAAAACTAAACATGTATGTAACTTTTCATATTTCAGGGATTTAATTGATTTTCAATGGAAGGATAACTCACTAGAACTCTTTAAAAAGAGTAACGTTAGGGTATAAAACTGAGTTTAGCTCTACTGGTACGTGTGGGATTATATGACTTAGAACAAAATGTTCAAGATTCATTCTAATCAGCGAATTAGCTTTTACTCTCTTGTATTTTCATGGATTAAAAACTTGGCCATGAACATGAATGGCAGTGCTCTAGAAATAAGTGATTATCTACACATGAAGGTTTGCAAAGAAAATTATTTCATTTTATAATCTTTTACAAATTTTACCTGTCTTGCCCTTAGAATACTTCCTTTTATCTAAACAAAGTGTGTAATTATTAAAGGTCATTTTAATTTTTTTCTATTCTCAAAAAACTTTCCATTCTCAGTAACGTGCAACATGGCATTTTAATTAAACATACAGGTGCTGGCCTCCCTGAATGGTCCTCTTCTATTTATGAAATCATTATTTTGATTTGGCATCTCTTACATTTCTATTGATCTGACGAATATTTTCTTAGAATCTACTTGACACATGGCATTGCACCAGGTACTGATTTGCTCATTCATCACTTCACTCACAACCTAATGAGATTTTTCTTTATTCCAGACACACTCCTGGATACCAGAAATAGATGGATAAGAAGGGTACAAGAGATAGATGGATAAGGTCTGTCTTCAAACCATAGTCTTGAACAAAATCTTTTCTCCCCATTCATTGGTTGTTTTTATTATTTCTAGATTCAATGGAAAATTAATATGGATTTTTTAAAGCATGATTTATCATATTTAAATTTATGATGCTGAAGAATTGTCTTGTTTTTGGTTTTTTCCCACTACCACAGACATTTGAATATGAAAATTCTAATATTATTAACTCTGTTATTTATATATTGGGGCACCAAAATTCAGTAAGAATAGTTCTTTTCTGTGGATGACTAAAGGCAATCCAAATTCATAAAGGAATTGTGTTTTCATAGCTTATGTGGAGGGTAACTGTTTAAATCAGAACAGATTTCCCTGTGGATGCTACATGGCGTGCATCCGTTGGGGTCTTGGGCTAGTTTCAAAGCCTAGTTAACCCATAATAAAAGTAAAAGACATTAGAAATAGCACAGGAATAAATTCTGTCTCCTAGAAGCAGGGAGTCATTTGGAACAGAAAAATAATAGAAGCATTTTTTAACTTTCCTAGTCATAATTTCCATTTGGTGTTGTCTGGAAATGAAAAATATGTTTTTAGAGCAGCATTTCTCAAGTTTTAATGAACATAAAATTCATCCGAGGGTTTTGTTCAAATGCAGATTCTGCTATTGGGCTCTGAATGGAGCCTGAAATTCTGCTTTTCTGGCAAGCTCCCAGGTGACGCCACACTGGTGACGCCACACTGGTGATGTCATACTGGTTGGTGGTCCTCAGAGAATGCTGGGTGTGAAGATCACAGACTACTTCCACTAGTCATACAACGGAGGTCCTCCCAGGCCCTCTACCCAGGCCCCTAAATTTACTATGACCACCTCCTAACCCTCCCCTTAAAATGCTTCCCACTCCCAAACTGATCACAAAAACCCTCATCTCCGCAAATAAAACTGACTTCAGCTAATTTTAGGAGAAAACAATGCTTGAATTGTTTTGTCTTCACGTGACTACTGTCACCTTAACTCTAAAACTATTTTGGGACTGGTCCTGGTTTTAAAAAGGATGGCTTAGCCTAAAAGAAGTTTCCAGAAGCATTTGTAATGCTGACATATAGTCAGGAGGGACCAATCCCTGGAGACGGACGTCACGTTTCAGGGAGTGGCAGGTCAACGAATAAAAGGAAAATCCCTCACTATGTGGATTGACACAGTGTCTGCAACAATGGGCTTAAACATAAATAAGACCATGTGCCTGGAGTGTTTTTTCTGCTGTATATAGGGCCACTATGAGTCAGACCAGACTCAACTGCACCTAGCAACAACAGCAACATAAAAATAAAAAGCAAGCCAGATGTGACAACATCTGCCCACAGTCACAGCTCTTGAGAGGCAAGAGGATCACTTGAGCCTAGGAGTTCAAGGTCATCTTGGACAACACAGTGACAGCTCTCTTAGGGTGCTGAAGTGTCGGGGTTCAGCTCAGGCCAGGCAGAGGTCAGAGCCTTGCCCTGACACCAAGTGGGTATCAGGGACCCACTGGACCAGGTTGGTGTGGTGGCCAGAGGCACCAAAGAAGGACCTTGGGAGACCTTCTGGAGGAAACAGGAGAGGGAAATTTATTGGGTTACTCCGCAAGTGGGGTGCAACCAGCAAGCAGCCCCTGTCAAGTGCTCAAGTGCTAGCTCTAAGGCTGCAGCACAGAATGCTGCAGGCTCACTGGTGGAACAGCTCAGTCTTAAAGGCACAGCTACAAGCAGTTGGTGTTCCACCGGGCTGGAGGTCCGGTGGTCTTGACTCTCGCAGCTCGCCATCTCTGCTTCCCTCTTTCCCAAGGATGGAAGGAATTGGGAGGTTTTTGTGGCTTTCTTGTAGCCTTCGGTGCTTTGGGGCCCCTGGTCTTGACTAGTCAGTTTGCTAGGTGGTCTTCCACAGGATTGGGGTGGTTTTCCACAGGATTGGACTAACAAGGTGATGGGGTCCCATAGGAGGTGAAAAGTAAGGGTCCCGGTGGGGTCCAGGAACTTGTTTATATAGGCTCCTAGGAGGGGTGTGTACCAGGGTTAGCCAATCAGGGCACATTCCTGACAGGTACAGCAGGTAAACTGTCATACCTGCCAGATAGGGGCAGTTACTTAACTGAGGTGCTAGGGGTAGCCAATCAAAATTGAGGTGGGTGAGGCTGGTCAGGCTGGTCAGGAGTCATCTTTGCTCACTCGATGGGAGGGAGGATAAAGGAGTGAGTAGAATGTAGCCTGAGGGTTAGCCCCTCATTCTGGTTAGAGGGACCCTATATATAGGGTGTGGGCCTACAGCAGTAGCCCTGTGGCATCCGATCCCATCAGATCTCGGAAGCTAAGCAGGGTTGGGCCTGGTTAGTACCTGGATGGGAGACTGCCTGGGAACACCAGAAGCTGTAGGCCTGGGAGAAGGACCTGGCAACCCCCTCCCAAAAATCAATCTGCCATTGAAAACCCTATGAACAGCAGAGAAGCACTGACAATAATGTTTCCCCTGTTGTACAGAGGGTCACTATGAGTCGGATACTGACTCAGCGGCACCTAACAACAACAACAACATATATAGGGTGCTTTAAAAATCCCCAACACTGAAGGAAGGATGTTTTGGGGCCAAAATCTGCCATGGAGCCTGAGGTGTGCCTCAGATTCAATGCCCCACAGTTATTCCTGCACATTACAAGGATTTCCCTTCCTTTATTCCTGGACTAACAAAGCATTTGACAGAACAAGCTGACTACTTATTTATTACTAACTTCTATTTGAAGTGACTAATGTTTATCAAGGACCTACTTGTATACGGCACTGTGATCAATCAGTTGTTGTTGCTGCTGCTGTTGTTAGGTGCCATTGAGTCAGGTCAGGCTCACAGTGACCCTAGGTACAACAGATGAAACACTCCCTGACTCTCAGCCATGCCCAGCACTATGTCAGTGCTTCTTTGCTATTCATAGGGTTTGAATGGCTGATTGTTTAGGGAGTGGGCTACCAGGTTCTTCTCCTATCTTTGCAGTGCTGGAGATAAATGCAGGGCATCAGACAGCACAGAGCAACTCTCTAATAATGGGGCTAAACCCCAGCCTCACATGATCAACAAAGTCTCCGAAGTTTATGGTTTAATACAGCTGCTGTCTTACCAAATTATTTCCTTAGAGGAACCTAAAATCTGCATGTGTCTTAGTTCAGTCTAGTGCTTAACACACTTATAAAAAGCTAGCCGTGAACTTGGGAAAGTTGCCCTTTGGGAGATTTTGTTTTCAAACCTATAGAGCCTTCCTGCTGGAGCCCCTGGGTTTCACACCGTCACTTCTATGTGATCTTTCTTGCATCACTCCACCCAGTCTGGTCTCCATGGATCTAATCTGGTGCTATTCCTCCTGCTTTTTTATTAAATGTATTACTTCCTAATAAATTGTGCCATGATACTGTCCCATGTCAGTCTCGTATAAATATCTGTTAGATCAAGCTTCTTTGAAATTTCAAGTTTTAATTTGTTGAGCCAAAAATTGTTGGCCTAATGTGGTCTATAGATGTCTTCTTTTTATTTGACCAGTATTGTATTAACCTATGAAAAATAAGAATGAAGAGGAAGAGAGAGGAACAAGAGGAAGATTAAAAAAAATGAGAAGAAGAAAGTAGACTAGATTTAGCCATTTTCAAGTTTACTATATACCATTGTTGTTGCTGCTGTTGTTGTTGTTGTTGTTAGGTGCAGTCAAGTTGGTATTCGACTCATACAACAGGAGAAACACTATTGTCAGTGCTTCTCAGCTGTTCATAGGGTTTTCAATGGTGGATTGTTTTTTTGGGAGTGGTTTGCCTCACTATTATCATAGGTGTGGACACTCTACCTGTTACCTGTTGGCTACCTGGAGGTATTTGAATTCTCCATTCTCTGCCTTTATTATACTCTGCAATATATGGAGAAAGATCACGAAGTTATTAGTTAACCCATTTTCCAAGTACTTTTTAAAGAATTTCCAGTATTGTCTTACTGTGGTGCCACTACGTATGAATGACTATCATCTCACAGCACGTGGTTTTAGAATTTGAGCTGGACAGGGATATCAGAGTTCTCCCAAGAAACAGAATGAGCAGGATGGTCCCACGGTTAGGATGTTGAATACCCTCTAAAGGTCCACACATTAAGGGCTTGGGCCCCAAGGTCATGCTGTGGACAAGTGCTGTGGACCTTCAGCTGGAAGAAGAGTCTTCCGGAATGTCTCCCTAGAGTCATAGAGTGCCTGCCACTAAGAGGACTAAAGAAACTCAGCCCCTTCCTCTCTTACTTTTGCTTTCTGGCCATGAAGTGTGCCATTTGCTTTGCTACCTCCTCCTCACCATGGCCAGTCATCACGCCCATCAGAGCCTCAAAGCAATGAGTCCACCCAGGCTTAGACTGTAATCTCTAATGCTGAGAGCCAACATGAACCTTTCCTCTTTGTAAGTTAATTATCTTCGGTATTTGGTTACAGTGATTAAAAGCTAACAGATAGGCAGATCAAGAGATTTATTTTAAGGAAACAGCTCACATGATTACAAAGGCTGTCAAGTCCAAAATCTGAAGGGTGAGCTAGCAGAGCTAGAGACCAGAGAATCACCAATATTGCCATGGAAGTCCGAAGGCTTGTCTGTTGGCAGCATCATTCCCTCTTGCTTGGGAAGGTCAGTGTTTTGTTCAACTCAGGCTTTCAACTGCTTGAATGAGGCCCACTCACATTATGGAGGGCAATCTGCTTTCCTTTTAACATTCAAGTTCACTGATTTAAATGTTCATCTCTCCAAAAACATCCTCACAGAGGCATCCAGGGTCATGTTTGATCTTTTCTCTTAAGGCGGGTCAAGCTGACATGTAAAATCACAGGAACAAATATCAAATAAAATCATGTTCTATTTGAAACTAATATGGAAGGGTGCCCTCCCTGAGAACTAGTCGAACGCTCCCTAGGAAGGCTTGATTTCACCAGAGAGGCATAAACATATTGGCCAATGCCTAGATTCTATTGTCTGGGTTTATACAGCCAAGAATTACCAAGCTTCATGAGGCTAGGTGAGGCAATGGCCTTCCACAGTGTTGGCACCAGGGACCAGCTTCATGGAAGACAGTTTTTCCACAGACCTGAGGCAGAGCTTAGGCAGTAATGCAAGGGATGAGGTGGTTGTTGTTAGGTGCCATCGAGTCGGATTATAGTGACCCTACGTACAACAGGAGAAACACTATTGTCAGTGCTTCTCTGCTGATCATAGGGTTTTCAATGGCGGATTGATTTTTGGGAGTGGGTTGCTGGGTCCTTCTCCCAAGCCTACAGCACCTGGTGTTCCCAGGCGGTCTCCCATCCATGTACTAACCAGGCCTGACCCTGCTTAGCTTCTGAGATCTGACAGGATCAGATGCCACAGGGGTACGGCTGCAGGCAAGTGATGAGGAGTGACTGGAAACACAGAGGAGGTTCTCTCCCTCTGGCCTCTCCTGTGGGGGCTCTTTCCCAACAGCCTTACAGTGCAGCCAAGGGATTTCAGACCCCCAGGGTAGGGCACAGGATGAGGTTTGAGGAAGAGGGACAATGTAGTCTTTTGGGGGGAATGAGTAGGTATTTCTTCCATCATAAAAGATTTTATTCCAGTTCTTCTAAAAGAAAGCTTCCCTCTAAAATTACTATAAAATTTTAAAAATTCCTGAAGCTCACATTTCTGTAACAAAGCTATCAAACGTAATCTTTTATCAGAAGCACTCATCTTTAGTTTGCATACATAATTCGATGTTGAACTTGTAGCAATTTCTAATTCCTTTCATGTGCAGAAGTTCATGAGACACTTATGTTTAATCTGAGTGGTCCCTTTGATGTTTTTATTCATTTTGTTTATGATTTTGCAAATTAAAACTCATTTAATCTAAAAAATTTAATCTCTAAACTAGCATGAATTCAGAGAAATGGCCAAGTTAACATAATAATGCAGATCAAAACAGACTTTTTCTTCTGTCTAAACAAAGAATGGAAATTGACATTAAACTCAAAAAGTTATCATGGTCTTTATTTGGACATATTCTGTTCGGAGGTTCGTAATAAGATCATTTGGGTTCAAAATGCCATTGCATCGTGCATGTATCAGTCTATGTGAAGTAGCTTATCACAGAGCTTACCTTTAGTGTTTAAGTGTAAAAGAAGTCAGAGGATTATGAACTATTAAAGGCTATGTTTCTTGTGTTTCTTTAGCAGGATAAAACTTTGATCCATTAAGGTGGCTTGTGTCTCATTTACCAGCTTAAAAAGGGACTGTTATCCTATTAACAATGCCCTTTCTTTTGTGGTGATGAATTAATTCTCTGTTCCTGGATTCCAACCGTATTCCTTTGCAGCAGATCGGTACAGTTGTTCTCAAATAAATTGAAATTTCTGTTTTGACTAATTTATTTGTACAGCCATCAAGCTGACACCCTCGGAGAGGACGAGGCACAGAAGGGTAGAAGTAGGGAGGTGGCTTTAAGAAATGAGTGCAGTGCCTGATTATGTGAGCATCAGAACTTCAAGATTTACCCCAAAGTGATAATCATGTCTTTCTGTCATGTCCTCTCCTAGGACCATCCTATTCTGTTTGATCTTTGCATGAACAGGATGGCTGCAGGTGCCCCTCAGCATGCGTCCACAGCTGCTGCTCTGTCTTCACCAGAGACCAGAAGATCCAACATATGCATCAGACAGAAGGTCTTGTGGGAGTGAGTGCCTACGATGCTGTGAGGTTTTTATCCCCAGCCCCTGGATAATAAGTATTCTGCTGCAGATATCAATCTCTGTGTGGTGCCAAGCGAATTTTTTCATCACTACGGAGATTGCAGAGTCTGTCCACCTAGGAAGGTTGCTATGAGTCAGACTTGACTAGAGAGTATCTGGCAACACCGCCATTGTATACATTGTGGTTCACATATGGCTTGAGGGTAGCTCCCAAGGATTTATGTGTCAGGAGCCTGGTCCCCAAACTGGCAATACTTAGAAGTGATAGAACATTTAAGAGGTGGAGCCTATTGGGGTGTATTTGGGTCATTGGGGAGACTGGAAGAGATTAGGGTAGTTGTATGACCTTATTAGTTCCCACAAAGGTAAACTGTTCTAAAAGAGCAAGCCTGATCTTTCCCTGCTCTCTGTCTTCCTGTCTCTCTCACATGTGCCTCTCTCTCATGTGTGCCTCTGCTATGATATGATATGACCAAGCAGCCCTCATCACGGCCAGGCAGATGTTAGTGGCATGCTCTCAGACCTTGGAAGCTGTGAACTAAAGAAACTTCTTTTCTTTATAAAGTGTGGGGTCTGTATCATTTTGTTATTGCAATAGAAGACAGAGTACATAGTATAGTGAGGCCAAAGTCAGTGACTTATGGGTTAATGTCTAATTTAAAAACACGCTTTTGGGCATTTCTTTTCAAACGTAGTGGCTGAACTCACGCGAAAAGAATGGATTTGGATTTGTAGACTGTATGAATGAGGCAAAGTTTTGCTATTTTGGTGGAGATAAAAACAAACCCCTCTAGCCAAGTTATGCACGCGTGTGTATGAGTATGGGGCATGCACATGTGCGCCTGTTGGTATGGGAGGCACGTATAAAACCTTATGGAATCCCTATGTGGGTCATGCAAACCGCTCGTGATCATTAATGAGATCGCTGTGTTTGTCTTACCTTGAAGTGACTCTTCTCCGTCACAGTTCTCCTCCCTGCTGCTTGAGATGCCAGAGCTGTGTTGCCAACACTTTACGCTCTCACAACAAGGCAAACTTCCCCCTTTCTCTTTGAAAGCCAGAGATCACTGCCAAGTAGCAACACTACGGGCTGAGTGAGAATGAGAAAGTGAGGCATTTAATTTGGAACACCTTGTTCTCCTTCCAAGGTCTGTGGCTCCTCTGTGCTCTTCCAGGACTGCAGACTCCATATCCTTTGTGAAGTGTGAGTGGGTCGGCCTCAGAGAAACCAATCACTATGGGAAATGTTTCCAAAGGAATAGTGGGAAATAAAGAAATAATCCCCTAGAAACCTTGATTATTTTCCCAAATCACACATACAGATATCAGTGTTGACACACACGCACACACACACACACACACACACACACACACACACACACACACACATATATATATATATATATATATATATATATATATATATGGGCTGGGATTTAGCTCAGTTGGTAGAGCGCTGCGCTGCAGTCTCTGAGGTCCCGAGTTCAATTCCCGGCACCACAAAAATGGGAGAAGGGCCTGGCAATCCACTCCCAAGGCAATCCCGAAACTGTCTGCCGTTGAAAACCCTATGAGGGTCGCTATGAGTCGGATACCGACTCGACGGCACCTAACAACAACAACAACAACATATATATATAGAGAGAGAGAGCTGTGCATATATATGTATATATATACATATATATATATATATACATATATATAAATATATATGTATATATATATATATATTTCCCTTTTGGACTGTACACTTCTTGAGGGCAGGGTCTAGACCTTATTCATCTTTGCTGATGTGTGGGGCATGCGCATGGGCAGCAGCACTGTGCACACAGGTATTAAACAAAATTCACTCAGGACCCTCGGGTGAGGGGTGCAGACTCCTGCTGGCAGAGATGGGAGAAAGGAAAAGCCTCAGGTGTCTTTGCCTTGCAGGGACAAACACAGCTCTATATTTCTCTGCCCTTTATCAGGGCAGAGAAAAAAACC
This sequence comes from Pedetes capensis, assembly GCA_007922755.1. NCBI lineage: Eukaryota > Metazoa > Chordata > Mammalia > Rodentia > Pedetidae > Pedetes > Pedetes capensis. Next base: position 48,659 of record VMDO01008886.1, read on the forward strand.
CAAAGTTTACAGCTTTAAGTGCTGGCAGCTCTTATACAGTCTCAAGGGCAGATGCTTCCATGCTGGTGGTCTCGGTGGAGAGCGAGTTCTTTCCTTGTTGATGGTTGCAGCGGGGAGAGGGTTCTTTCCTCACCTAAGGTCTGAGTGAGAGAGTGGAGAGAGCTGTTTCCTCATTGGTGGTCCAGGTGAAAAAGGGGAAGTTGTTTCTTTGTTGATGGTCTGGGTGAGAAAAAGATCGAGCTGCTGAGGTGCAGCTCCTTATATAGCTCACCCACGGAATGGCCTGAGCCAACCAACTCTGAGTCCAATTGTCCAATCACATTCGGGGGATTTGTGAAGGGTTTTGTACAGATGTCCAACCAAGTTATTTCCATATTCCCCAGAATATGAAATATTCTAGACTATTCTAGAATAGAATAGTCTAGAATAGAATAGAATATTCTAGAATAGAATAGAATATTCTAGAATAGAATAGAATATTCTAGAATAGAATAGAATATTTCATATTCCCTAGATTTCTAATTTACAAACCAAATCTTCAAAAGCCGTTTTCCTAGTTTTGGGGCTTTTGCCAATTTCCTCCCAATTTCTCCCTACACTGATGGAGAAGTTACACAAGTACAGTGCCTGGCACACAAAGAAGGTCTCAATGAGAATATCCAAATGAAGCATGGGGAAAACTCCAGCATAATTACCATTGTGAAACACCTGTTTAGACCTGAAGATAAACTACTCACTATGCTTGATATTCTACCACCACGTCTCAACTCTAGTCTCATTGGAATAAAATGGGAAAACTTCAAATAGTAACATTTTAAAAAGTGGCAATTTCGCAGTTATTATATTATATATATTATATATATTATATATATTATATGCATAATATATATTTTATATATTATATATCATATATATTATATACATAATATATATATATTATATATTATATGTATATACATATACATATATACATAATATAATTACATATTTATGTAATAATACATAATATAATACATAATATAAAATATATATATAATTATATATATCAGAAAGCCCAGTAATTAATTAAGTCTGATAAGTAGTGAAGTAGAAATTATATCCATTTTTAAAATAATTACCTTCTGTCTTCAAAGCATCCTTTTGTCCCTATATTTTGTAACTCTAGTTTATATCAAGTGCAATACATTCAATTATTCTTCCTACAATAAAGATGGGTAGAAAAAGTTTCCCTTGTTCTCTGACAGGACAAACATGTTCTGACTTCTGTGTGAACATAGAAATGAAAATATTGATCTACTAATTTACCTGCAGGGACTTGGATTTACCTCAGCTGGTAGAGTGCTTGCTCCACATGCTCTGAGGCCATGGGTTCAATCCCCAGCACTGAGAAAACAGGAGATGGACCCCACAGCCCACCCCTGAAACAATCAGTCATTGAAAACCCTTGAACAGCAGAGAAGTACCATCAGATATAGCGTCTCTTTAGTTCTATTGTACATAGGGTCAGTCACTATGAGTAGGAGTCAGTTTGATGGCACCTGACAACAACAACTATGTGCCAAAATGATGTGTTTAACAGAAAAATCTTGTGATTCTTAGTTTTGATTAAATCAGCATTCACTTTTCTCTTGTTTCTAACTGCTTCGTAAGTTCCATATTACTTTTTGGATTATTGTGGAGTGAATATTTTGGTTTTGCCTCCTTAGCTTCCTTTCTGTTTTTTTTTTTTTAAAAGAGCAATGTGATCCTTTATCCATATATTCTTAGGGATTAGAAATGCAACAAATAATAATATTAGCTGCTATTTTTTTTTTTTTTTTGGTGGTACTGGGGGTTGAACCCAGGGCCTCGTGCTTCCGTGTTCTGCAAGTGCTGGACCACCGACCTGAACCTTCAGCCCATTTTTTTACTTTTTGAGACAGGGTCTCACTAAGTTACACAGACTGCCTCTAGTCTTCAACTTGCAATCCTCCTTCCTCCGCCTCCCGAGCCACTAGGATTACAGGTGTGTGCCACCATGCCCGGCTATTAGCTGCTATTTTTGTAGACTTTTTCACTTAAACTTTTTCCATGTCAAAAAATACTTATCTGCAACAATAATCTTTCCCTTGGTATGATATTAGATATTCTTCCATGATCAATTTTTCATTTCATATTCAAAGTCTATATTACAGGTAAAGTCAGGCTCTATAAACATATTTGGGACCATACCATGTTAAATGTAAAGTATTTTCATGTTTAGCGATAATACAGAATTTATCATGCTTAATAGTAACATTTGAAAATTAACTTGTTTCTTAACAGACACAGTCTGAGTAAATTAGAGTAAATTAAATGAGAACATGGATGTATACATATTTATGTATGCTCATATGAGTATAAATTTTGTCACCCAGTAAAGATATATCTCTTTACCTGTCTTTGTTATTTAGAGGGTTTGTCTTCTGTATACTTTGATTCTCTGAATCATTTTATATTAATTATATGATTTTCAATTTACAAACTGTACTGCTTTAGATCTTTTGAGATCTAAATTTTAAAATGTATGTTAAAAATATGACAGTGAATTTACACTCAACCTAGCACCACATAATTGCCAAACTTGGCTTTTCTTTTTTAGAGCCAGTGATTATTTTTGTTAACAAGAGGGATAAGAGGAAGCCAGAATAGCTATGCATTTTTTTACTAAATGTTCAAACTTTCAAGCTCCAATATACTCTGTTATACAGAGATGATGGGTTTTTCAGATATTTTAATTTAATTATTTGAATATGGAAAATTAATTACACATAGCTATAACTTTGCTTCAGTAAATGATTTCCATAATGTAACAGTACTAACAGGTATGCTGCTTTTGCCAATGACGTCCCAAGAGGGGTTTTGTGGTAATGTCTCAGATGACATTAACCCAGCTCTATAAGCTTGTCCACCTAAGCATACAGAGACTGATGAAGTATTATCTTTCACTTAAACAAATATTTTTATATCTGATTTGAATTTTATTCTGTGAATGTCCCTTGATAAACCAAAATCTCTTAATAGTGAAGCGTCTATCTTCCATAAGGAGAAGTTTCATATTCTTAGACACTTTCAAAGGGCAAGAGGATTGTGGGTAGATTATCTTACTTTGTGCATAAAATCAAGAATACATAAGAATCGTCAACAGGGGCCTCGTATTGACCACACAGAGAGCTTGTTCCATAAATACACAGGATACCGTCAGAAGTTGCTGCCCAAAATTCATGAAGTAAGCCAGGTATTTGACCACAGAAGACATTTTCCACATGGAAACAAAGCAATAAATCAGCATAGCTAATGGTTGTTCTTGATCCTCACCCCTCCTAACTTTAGCTCCATTTGACCCTATTGCTCACTAACATGGTTATTTTTTGCAATTCTCACATCAGGAAAATTCAGTGACATTGCACTTGGGGTTTTTTTCTGGCTTCCCCTTCCCTTTGCTTCCCTTGCTAATCCTGGGCTCATCCCCAGAGCGAATTCTTGGCCTCTTCTGTGATTTCTCTGAGTCACTCATATTCTGCCTTGGTGTTGGCTGTTTGTTAATGATTTGCAAATTTCTCTTTCTTTGGATGGACTCTGTCAGATAATGTAATCCCTCCCCATCTGGCTACTCAAGTATTACTCAAAATTTTAACCAGACTGAAGTGGCCTCTGAGTCTCCATCTGAGCAAACCTGGAAGGAGATGTCTAGAGAGAGGGAACAAACTTGGTGCTTTGGGACAGCAGCCAGCAGTAACGCTTGTTGAAAGTGTGGTGAGAGGAGAATGCAAAGAGAAGACATTGGAGCACTACTGAGGCCATGTTATTGAGGGTCTAGTAAACTACCGATTGTATTAGTTCCATGGATCTTATTCTAACTATGGTACCTGTGGAGGGTTGAGGCTACGGAAGTCACAAGATCTAATTGTATTTTTCAATAATCACTCTGCTGAGTGAAAAGTAGGAAGCAAGAAAGGCAAAGATAGAAGTGGAGAGAAGAGCTAGGGGTAGAGGCAGTATTCTACTGCACTTCTAGGCAAAAGATTAATTATGAATGAGTGGCTGCTAAATGCCTATTTCAACTATAATATGATTAAAATTATTTAACTTACAGTGAAAAGAAGTATTATTTCTATAGTAATAATTGAATCAAACAGAAAAGTAATGATATTTAATATGACTTCTCATTAATATTCAGTCTTTTGTGTTGTTTTGAGGTGGGTCTCCCTGTGTTGCTCAGGCTACCTTGAACTCCTGGGCTCTAGAGATCATCTTGCCTCATCTCCCAACTAGCTGGGACTACAGGTGTGTGTCTACCACCCTGTCTGGGCTGATCTTGATACTGGTATTTGAAGGAAAACTGGTTTTCTTAAGAGAAGATGTGGAGTTAGGCAGAGATGTGTATAATGGGGAATGGGAACTTCTGGATACCTTCAAGAGCTTTAGAAATGAAATTAAATGGTTCTATATTATAGTTAATTTTGCTTTAAAATTCATGACTTTCCTATCCACCTAAAGTGCACCCAACTTATCACTCCTGACTTTTTACTAGTATTTTAATTAAATATAATGGAGGGAGGGAGAGTAATAATTCAGTTGATATATCCATTATGCAACTACCAAAACAGGACTGCTTACACTTCCATCTCCTTAACTGTTTTACAGAACAAAATAAACAAGCAACAAAAAAATAAAAAAGAATTTTAATTAACATATAATGACAATCTTATGTAACCATGGGTTTTACCAAATTTTTTGTATTTTCAAAGAACTGCATCCTGTATGTTGCTTTCTTTCCCCTCTCATTCTTAATGCCTGTACATTTTTCCTCATCTCCCCCCCTCCTTCCACATTGTCCCCTCCCCCTCACTAGTCCCCATACTCCTCATATTGGGTCAAGTTGTATTTCCAATCCTAGATAAGTGGGATTGTACATGATATATATTTATAAGTGTTCTTTCTTTTAAGGTAGATTTGCTTCCTGCATATGAGACAGAACATGCAGTATTTCTCTTTTTGAGGATTATTTTGTAGAATCATGTAAAGCAAAATCTTGGACAATCTCAATCTTTTCTCCATTTATCATGAAGTTGCACAAGGACCCAGTTATAAGGATTTTATTTTCTTGATGTTGAGGTGCACTCCATACTGAAGGCTGTGTTCTTTGATCATCATTAGCAAATGTTCCAAATCCTCTTCAGTTTCAGCAAGTAAAGTTGTGTCATCTAAATAACACAGGCTGTTAATGAATCTTCTTCCAATCATGATGTAGCATTTTTCTTTGTACAGTGCAGCTTCTCAGGTTATTTGTTCAGCATAGAGATTGAAGAAGTATTGTGAAAGGATACATCCCCGGTGCACAATTTTCCTCACTTTAGAATAAACAGTGTTTGCTTATTCTGTTTGAACAACTGCTTCCTTGTCCATGTACAGATTCATCATGAGAACAATTAAGTGCTCTGGTATTCCCGTTCTTCATAGTATTATCCATAATTTGTTGTGATTCATACAGTCAAATGCCTTTGAATAGTCAATAAAACATAGATAGACATCTTTCTGGTATTCTCTGCTTTCTGCCAAATTCCATCTGACAGCAGCAGTGATGTCTCATGGGTTCCACGCACTTGTCTGGATCTGGCTTGATTTTCTGGCAGTTCCCTGTCAATATATTGCTGCAGTTGCTTTTGAATGATCTTTAGCAAAATTTTACTTACATTTGATATTAATGATATTGTTCAATACTTGCTGCATTCAGTTGGATCTCCTTACTAGGGAATAGGCACAAATACGGATTTCTTCTAGTCACTTGGCCAGGTAACTGTTTTCCAAATCTGTTGGCATAAACAACTGAACACCTCCAGTGCTGTATCTGTTTGTTGAAATATCTCTATTGGTATTCCATCAATTCCTAGAGCCTTGTGTTTTGCCAATTCTTTCAAGGCATCTTCCACTTCTTCCTTCAGTACCATTGATTCCCAATCATATGCAACCTCTTAAAATATTTGATCATCCACCAATTCTTTTTGGTATAATGATTCTGAATATTTCTTTCATCTTCTCTTGATGTTTCCTACATCATTTAATATTTTTCCTGTAGAATCCTTCACCATTGCCACTCAAGGTTTGAATTGTTTTTCAATTCATTAAGCTTGAGAAAAATAGTGTGTTCTTCCCTTTGGTTTTTCTATCTCCATCTCTTTGCACATGGCATTATAATATTTGATTTTGTCTTCTCGAGCTGCCCTTTGAAATCTTCTGTTTAATTCTTTTGCTTAGTCATGCCTTCCTTTCACTGTTGCTACTCAACACTCAAGGGTATATTTTAGAGTCTCTTTTGACATGTAATTTGATCTCTTTTTCCCTGTCTTTTTAATAACCTTTTGCTTTCTTCATGAATGATGTCTTTGATGTCATGCCACAATGAGTCTGGTCTTCTATGATTAGGGTCTAATGGATTAAATCTGTTCTTGAGATGATCTCAGGTGGGATATACTCAAGGTTGTACCTTGGGTATTGTACACTTGTTATATTTTATATTATTTTCTTCAGTTTCAGTTTGAACCTACTTATGAGCAGTTGATGGTCTGGTCCACAATTAGCACCTGGTCTTGCTCTGACTCCTGATATTGAACTTTTCCACTGAATAGACAGAAGAGGCTGTATACCTAATAAATACCAGCTACAATGAAGTTAACAGCTAGGAAAGATGATAGGAAAATAGAAGACCACAACTTCTACTTGGTATACCTTAATGAAAAGAAAAACAAGGTGAAAAAGAAAAAAATAAGCTTAATAATTAGATAGTGAAAATGCACCATAAATTTGGATACCACAGACTGAGAACCACGCAACTGAATGTACAAATGGTAATTGTATAAATTGTTGTTGTTGTCGTTAGGTGCCATAAAGTGGGTGTCTAACTCTTAGCGGCCCTATGTACAACAGGTGAAACACTATTGTCAGTGTTTCCCTGCTATTCATAGGATTTTCAATGACAGATTGATTTTTGGGGAGGGGGTTGCCAGGTCCTTCTCCCAAGCCTACAGCTTCTGGTGTTCCCAAGAAGCCTTCCATCCTAGAACTAACCAGGCCCTGACCCTGCTTAGCTTCTGATATCTGATGGGATTGGATGCCACAAGGCTATGGCTGCAGGCTGTTGTATAAATTAGCAATTGCTAATTTAAATAAAACTTGTTTTTCTAGGTTTCGTCAAGTCTTATCCAACTCATAGTGACCATATGTACAACAGAACGAATTACTACCCAACATTGTGCCATGATCACGATCTTTTTGTGTCAGAGCCATTTTTGAGGCCACTATGTTTCTTCTCAGGGCTGGGATTTAGCTCAGTTGGTAGAGCACCGCTCTGCAGTCTCTTAGGTCCCAAGTTTGATTCCCAGCACCACAAAAATGGGAGAAGGACGTGGCAACGCATTCTTAAGGCAATCCCAAAACAATCTGCAATTGAAAACCCTATGAGGGTCGCTATGAGTTGGACTTGACTCGATGGCACCTAACAACAACAACAACATGTTTCTTCTCATTTTGAGTTGTGCCACATTAGCAAAAGGAAGTCATTACCATGATTTTGACAAGATAAATCTTCCCTAGTTGTTTCTTGAATGCCTTCTAGCCCACGGGAATCATTTTCTGGCACTATATTTGATAGTGCTTCTGTTCTATTCATAGGGTTTTCAGTGGCTAATTGTTTTGTGAGTGGGTTTCTGGGTCCTTCTTCCTAGTCTGTCTTAATCTGGAAGCTCAGCTGAAACCTGTCCACCATGGGTGGCCCTGCTGGTACTGAAATGCCTGTGGCACAGCTTTCAGCCTCACAGCAACATGCAAGCCCCCACAGCACAACAAGCTATCACATAATGGAGTCCCTCCCCATCTTGCTACTCAAGTATTACTCAAAAATTTAACCAGACTGAAGTGACCTCTGAGTCTCCATCTGAGCAAACCTAGAAGGGTATGTGGGAAGTAGAACTTAAACTACATCTTCATTCAGTCTCCAGGTACTGCCTCTTCACGGGGCGCTGTGGTGGAGGATGCCTGTGACCCTAGTGGCATTGGAAGCTGAGGCAGGAAGATTGAAAATTCAGGCCAGAGTCAAAGTTGTGAGACCTGGTCTCCAAATTAAAGACAAAAATAAAACACTGGGTCCTGCGGTGCACATTGTAATCCCAGCAACTCAGGAAGTGGAGGCCAGAGGTTCACAACCTTGAGGCCAGACCCTATCTCAAGATAAAAAATTTTAAAATGGGGCTGGGGTGCAGCTCAGTGTTAGAGCAATTGTATAGTACGCACAAGGCCCTGGTTTGGTCCACCAGTACCACAAAACTAACTAACAACTAACTAACTAACCAGATAATAAATAAATAAATAAATAAATAAATAAATAAATAAATAAGCTGTGTGTGCAGTGTACTGACTGGTAGAGCACTTACCTAGCATATGCAAGGTCCTGGGTTTAAATCCCCCTGTGCTAAAAAAAAGAAAGGAAAGGAAAAGAAAGGCACAGAAAGAAAAGGAAAGGAAAGGAAAGAAAAAGAAAAGAAAAGAAAAGAGAAGAGAAGAGAAAAGAAAAGAAAGGAGAAAAAAGACAATGCCTTTACTACCTTGGACCTAGCAAATAATAAAAAAATCCTCTGAGAATTTAAGGAATCAAAATTATAAACATACCTACTTAAACTTATTCCAATGGCTTCAACACATTTCCCACTGCAGAATGTATTGTTACATTAATTATGCACATTCCAGTAGAGGGTGGCTATTGGAGATCTACTGGGAAAGCATGATCATGCTTTAATCCATAAGCAATTTTTATCTTTATGAAATAGGAATATAAGAAGAAATATAATTCCTGTTTGTATTTTCTTAATAAAGCCTCTCCTTTCATTATTTAATATATTCCAAAGTTTACATCTGCTTAAGTACATGTACCTATGTCTGTATATGCAGAAGGAATATGCCATAATGGTATTGTAATTTGAGCAAGTTCCTGCAGCTGTCGCACTGTGGAGTCAGATCGTGTCAGATCTCGGAAGCTAAGCAGGGTCGGGCCTGGTTAGTCCTTGGATGGGAAGCCGCCTGGGAACACCAGGTGCCGTAGGCTTGGGAGAAGGACCCAGCAACCCACTCCCAAAAATCAATCCACCATCAAAAACCCTATGCATAGCAGAGAAGCAGTAACAATACTGTTTCACCTGTTGTACGTAGGGTCACTGTGAGTTGGATACCGATTTGATGGCACCTAACAACAATTTGTGCAAGTCCTTATTTATCATTTCACAAAAACTTTATTTAAGTACTCTATATGGAAAACTGATTATAAAAATTGAGCCCAAGCATATTGCTATAAGATTATATTCTATTAAAATATCACATATATTTTAAATATTACTACTTTACTTCACACCCCCTTCAGCCTAACTCTTTAAAGACAAAGAAATAAATTCATGCTAATCAAATCAGCATCTATAACAGTAAGAGAATTAATAATTTTTCAAACTTAATTATCCAGAAAAACCTTCTATATTTTTGTCTTTCCTGGCCAGCGAAAGTGTATTAACAGTTGCAGGCTAGTGAGAGTCATCCCTAATTTTTGTGAACACGGTTTTTCTGCAGTGTAGGCAGGGCTTTAAATACATTTCTCACTACCGCATCTATTTTTAATTTCTAATTCAACATGGAATTCTTAATTCACTGTCTCTAACTCACAGGCTATTTACAAAGGCTTAGGTGGAACACTGAGCCTTTACTGAGTGTTTTTATTTTTAACTTCTTTCTTCCCCAGCAATAATACAAAATGGATCTCTTTTTAAAATGTGGAAAGGATATATCTGGTGAACTTTTCTTCCTCGTTATTCAGAATAGGTTTACTGTTTCAGCAATGGCAGTGCTCTTTCAACCAAGCAAGTACCAATAAAGTGTGTTCTATACACAAAATGCACACACAACCAATCAGTCCTAACATTTGAAGTTCAAATGAAATGAAACCATTTCAAAACAGTAAATATTGTTTAATAGTGTTTTGTTTTGGTTCTGTTTTTTGAATAATGTCTGTCTTGATAAGTTTTCATGTCTGGGTTTGGAATTTGTTCTGATTAAAAAAGAAATGCATGCTCAGGTGGTATTCTGCAGGGCAGTTCTATTTTTACTTTTATTCAGTATGATTTGGAACATGAGGAATAAAACCAACATACAAAGTTTAAATGTCATCCATGGGATGGTGTAAACTTTCTTTTAAAGGGTATAAAATTCACATTTAAAGAAGGCGCACATTTTCACTTTTCCCTATAGACAGGTATAAGATCTTAATGGTCTACTTCGCTCTCCTTTTATCCTCAGCAAGATATGCAAGCAGTATCTTACAAGGAGAGGATTTCTAAATAAGTATTTCCCCCTATAAATTCTGTAATGGAATCACTTCCAATTGGTACAAACCACAAATCAACAAATAAAAGTTAGTTTTTATGAGATGATGAAAATTTGGTCTCTGAAGTGCAATGGCAAATTAGTATTTGGTGCTGGAAGAATATAATTACTTTTCTGGGGTGAAGGTGGCGTCTTCTGATTTCTTCACCGCTGCTTCCGTGGGTGTTGATTATAGAGACAAGCAAGGCAAAATCTTGGACAACCTCAATCTTTTCTCCATTTATTGTGAAGTTGCATGCTGACCCAATCATAAGGATTTTTGTTTTGTTGATGTTTAATTATTGTTTAGTCAATAATTTACTGATTTATAATAGTTTGTGGACACATACCTAGGTAGACATGTGCTGCATTTGAAATGAATACTCCCACTTGCCATGTTAGCTTCTTCAGTCCTAAAATGATTGAGAAATGATCTCTGAAGTGAGTTGGAAGGTTGAGATAAGCATTTTTCAATTCCTTGGTGCATCTGTTTCTCTGAAACAAATTACCTCTAAAACTTAGCAGCTTAGCACAATGATAAAAATGAATGATCTCATGCAGGGTCAGGAATTTGGGAATGGCTTCACTGGATGGTTCTGGCTCAGAGTCTCTCATAAGAGTGCAGTGAAATGTTTCTGACTGTGGTCATCTGGAAGGTTGACTGGACCTAGGAAATCTTGAAAGACGGTTCATTTGCATAGTGGTGAAAGAAAGCTAATGCTTGTGGGAACCTTCCTTCCCCTCCACATGGATCTCCTCAGACGGATTCCTGAGTGTCCTTATGCCACAACTGTGGTTGTGTCTCTAAACAAGTAATCCAACAGAAAGCAAAATCTAAACTACAATAACTTTCGTGGTCAAGTCTTCAAAGCTAAGTCTGCCATTTGTGCAACGTCTTGTTGATTTAAAGGTCGGTGCTATAATCTGTAGCAGTGGACTACACAAGGGCGTGGATATAGGAGGATCACTGGAGGATTCCACTTAGACACTGGCTGCCACAATCCATCCTACTCTCCTGTGAGTCATATTCCTCCACAGCTGAGTATGACCTGAGTTCACAGTCCAACTTCTTGTTATCTAAGTCAGATCTGCCGGCAGGGGTGCCACGGTGGCATCCGATCCTATCAGATCGAAGCTAAGCAGAGTTGGACCTGGTTAGTCCCTGGCTGGGGGCCCGCCTGGGAACACCGAGTGCCGTAGACTTAGAAGAAGGACCTGGCAAACCACTCCCAAAAACCAATCAGCCATTGACAACCTTATGAGGAACAGAAAAGCACTGACAATAGTGCTGGGTGTGGCAGAGTGTCGGGGAGCGTCTCCCCTGTGTACATAGGGTGGCTATGAGTGGGATCTGAATCGAAGGCACCTAACAACCCCAAGAAGTGAGACCCAAGTGGTGAGAAGGCCCCACAGATGTAATTCCTTAGGTACTCCTCCCTGAACGTAGGTCCTCTCCACCATCTGAAAGTCTGGAGACAAGCTGTGTGTCCTTGGTCTACACACACATACTGACCAGCTGGTGCTGGAGCAGGAATAGGATAATGGCTGTAGACACTCCTCCTGAAAAGTGTGGAACCTAGAGACACAAAGGGGAGTCTTTGGTTCTGAAAATCCTTTTGACAAACATTAGAATTTGAAACTCCCACATATGCTGAATTTGAAATGAAATCACACTGCATCATGTCTGCAATATGCTGTTGGATGCGGGTACAATATAGTGGCTACTACATCCGTAAGTGGCAAAGCATGGGAATCCCATATGTTATAAAAAGCTTCCCATTTTCCTTTTTTAGCTTCTTTTAATTTTTGTTTTACTTATTTTCTCTTTTATTGTTGTTGTTGTTCGGTGCTGTCTAGCCAGTGTCTAACTCATAGTGACCTTATGTGCAACAGAGGAAACACTATTGTCAGTGTTTCTCTGCTACTCATAGGGTTTTCAATGGCTGATTGTTTTTTGTGAGTCGGTTGTTGGGTCCTTCTCCTAATCTCTTCTTTTAGCATACACAAATTGTATCAAATAATGGGCTTCATTATGACATTTTCATACATGTATATAATATAATTTGATCATATTCACCTCTCTGTATTAAAATCTCTTGTCCCCTCCCCCTACCATTGACCCTCTTTCTTTCTTCAAATTGTCCCCTACTCTCGTGTCTTTTCTTAAAAATCTGGATCCCACATATGAGAAAAAACATGTTATGTTTGTATTTTTTTCCCCAGTACTTACAGATTGAACCCAGAGCCTCAAGCATGCCGAGCAATTGCTCTACCACTGAGCTGCATCTCCAACCTCCTTTAATAAAAGTTTGTTTTTGAGCTGGGTGTGGTGGTGCACACCTGTAATCCCAGTGGCTCGGGAGGCGGAGGCAGGAGGATCGCAAGATCGAGACCAGAGGCAGTCTGTGTCACTTAGCGAGACCCTGTCTCAAAAAGTGAAAAAATGGGCTGGGGGTGCAGCTCAGTGGTCCAGCACTTGCAGAGTATGCAAGTGCGAGGCCCAGGGTTCAACTTCTAGTACTGCAAAAAAAAAAAAAGTTTGTTTTCAGATAGTGTCTCACTCAGTAATGTAGGCTGTGTCTGCCCTTGAACTTCAGCTTCCATAGCTGCTGGGCTTCACAGTTGCTGGGCTTATACCCATGTGCCATCACACCCAGGTTGGTATTTTTTTTTCTAAGTCTGGCTTATTTCACTTAACAATGTGATCTCTAGTTCCCTCCATTGTCTTGGAAAAGACATGATTTGTTCTCTTTTATGAGTGACTAATATTTCATCATGTGTGTATACCATATTTTCTTTATCCATTCACCCACGGGCACCCAGATTGATTCTGTAACTTGGATATCACAAAAAGTGTTCTGATAGGGGTGTCCAGGTATCTCCCCCATAGGCCGACTTTGATTCCTTTGGGTATATACTCAGACGTGGTATGGTTAGATCATATGGAAGTTCTGTTTTTAATTTTTTGAGGAAATGTCATATTGATTTCCATAATGATTAGGCTAATTTACATCCCTACCAGCAGTAGAGAAGGATTCTCTTCCCCTCACGTCCATGCCGTATTTGTTGTTGTTTGTTTTGTTGATGCTAGCCGTTCTGAGTGGGGTGAGATGACATCCCAATATAGTTTTGGTTCGCATTCTCCTGATGGCTCAGGATGATAAACACTTTTTTCATATATTTATTAGCCACCTCTACCTTTCATTTTGAGAACTATCTGTTGTTTATTTGCTCATTTATTGTTTTTCATTGTGGTTCTTTTGTTGTGGATTTTTTTAGTTCTTTACAGATTCTGGATATTAATTCCCTGTCTGATGTATAGCTGGCAAAGATGTTCTCCCTTTCTGTAGGCTGTTTCTTCACTCTTGTTATTATCTCCTTTGCAGTACAGAAAGCTTTTAATTTGAGTCAATCCCATTTATTAATTCCTGCTATTATTTCCTGGGGTATTAATGTGCTATTCAGAAAGTTGTTGCCTATGTCTGCATTTGAAATGTCTTCCCTATGCTTTCCTCTGCCTGCAGCTATAGCCCTGTAGCATCCTATCCCATCAGATCTCAGAAGCGAAGCAGGGTCGGGCCTGGTTAGTCCTTGGTTGGGAGGCCGCCTGGGAACACCAGGTCCTATAGGCTTTGGAGAAGGACCCAGCAACCCACTCCCAAAAATCAATCCACCATCAAAAACCCTATGCATAGCAGAGAAGCAGTAACCATACTGCTTTACCTGTTGTACATAGGGTTTCTATGAGTCGGACACCAACTTGATGGCACCTAACAACAACAACAATGCTTTCCTCTAGTAGTTTCCAAGTTTTAGCTCTTGCACTAATGTATTTGATGATTTCGAGTTGATTTTTGGGTGATAAGGATCTGTTTGCTTTCTTCTACATGTGGATATCCAATTTTCCCAGCACCAGCTGTTGAAGAGGCTGTCTTTTCTCTACTATAAATTTGTGATACTTTCATCAAGAATCAAATGACTGTAGCCATATGGATTGTTTCCTGGGTCCTCTATGCTATTCCATTGTTCTACATGTCTATTTTTGTACCAGTGCCATGCTGTTCTTGTTACTATGGTTCTGTAATATAATTTGAAATCAGGTATGGTATTGCCTCTGGCATTTTGTTGTTGTTATTGTTTAGGATTGCCTTGGCTATTTGGAGTCTTTTGTGCTTCCATAAGTATTTGTTTTATTTCTGTGAAGAATGTCATTGGAATTTTGATGAGAATTACATTTTCTGTAGATTGCTTTTGCTAATATGACAATTTTCACAATATTAATTCTGCCAATCCATGAGCACAAAATGTCTTCCCACATCATAGCATCTCTTTCAATTTCCTCCTTTGGTATTTAAACCTTCCCATTTTCAATGGCATGTGTTTTATATTACACTTATAAGTTGCAAATACATCTATTAATATTTGTATGTACCTCTGCTTCTGTTAAAGATACCTAGGTAGGAGTTTTAGACTACTAAGGGGAAGGATATCAAAACTCTGTGGTTCATTCTAAAGAAATAGAACAAAGACTTTGTTCTACAGACGCAGCCCCTTGCATATGCACTTACAGTTCTGACTACTTTGTACCCATTAGTGAAATATCATCCCCCATACTGTGATCAAAGACAGAAGAATGAACTTTTTAAAAAATGCGTATTAACCATCCATATGGCTAAGAGCATGGGCTTTGGCAGCAGAAGCTCTTCCCTTGGAGTCAAGGCCCCACCAGTTACTAGTTGTGTGACTCTGGGCAGGTCAATCTACTGAGCCT
Organism: Pedetes capensis; assembly: GCA_007922755.1. Taxonomy (NCBI): domain Eukaryota; kingdom Metazoa; phylum Chordata; class Mammalia; order Rodentia; family Pedetidae; genus Pedetes; species Pedetes capensis. Next base: position 63,846 of record VMDO01008886.1, read on the forward strand.
CACCCTACCTAACGGAGACCCTGAGAAACTTGAACGAGATGATGTATGTAAAGCACTTCGCACACTGTCTTACCCAGAATAAGCCCTCTAATTATCATCATTATCTAAAATTAAAGGAATTATCTGTGCATTTCAACATTCTTTGGGGCAAAGTTTTCCCATCTGAAAAGTTAGAGATCAGACTTGATTTCTGGGGTTCCTTATAATTCTATCAACCTATGGTTTTTCCAGCTGAATTGCCTACAGCAGCCTCTTTTTTTTTTTCATAATAATCACTTGCATTTACACAGCCCTTTTAACTTCAAAATCCTTTCGTATCTATTATCTCTTTAGATTATCATCGTCTCTCTGTGAAGCAGGTGTGCCAGGCAGGCAATATCACCCTCATTTGAATGAGGAGGAAAATGAGATGCTGAGCAGTTGTTACTTGCTCAAATGAGTTGGTTGCAAAATCAAAGCTAGAGGAACCTGGTTCCTGTGTGTATCACCCCACGCTCCTTTCTCGGGCAGTGTGGCCTGCCTTAGTGTTTATCTTATTTTTTTTTTTCAGTACTTGGGGGTTGAACCTAGAACCTCCTATATACTTTGCAAATGCTCTACCACTGGGCTGTGCCCCCAATCCACTTTTTATTTCTTTTTATTTTGAGACAGGGTCTCACTAAGTGACATAGGCTGCCTCTGGCCTTGAAGTCACCATCCTGCCTCAGCCTCCAGAGTCACCGGGATTAATGGCCTGTGCCACTATGCCTGGCTCTCAATTTACTTTCCTTCATCCCAGAAAACATGAGAAGCAGTTTCTTAGAGTGCCCAGGAAAGATCAAAGATATTGATTATAAATAATATGGGCAGTTTTGATTGAAACCAATGGAAGACAGGATGCATTTTTTATCTCATCTATCAATACCAATCTGAAAAGGTCAACTCACCTTGGCTCCCTGGTGACACATTCTGGTGTCATCATACATTTTGATACTGCAGTGTCATTTCTATGACATGTCTGTCACTTTTTAATAACAGGATGTGAGTAACTATTTGCTTTATTGGTTTTCTTTTTTGGTTGTTGATTGTTTCACTGTTAGCTGAGTTTTTTTACACAAGAGTGGTTCGTCCCTTTACTATTTAACCAGTAACCCTGTTTGGAAAACAATGAGTAGAAAACATGTCCAGAAAAACAATCTATGGCAGGTAGTTGGTGAGCCCAGATTGATCTTCAAGGTGTGGGGCAGAGCAGAGCCTGCAGGAGATAAAGGAGCTAAGAAGAAATGCTTCAGCAATCTGTCCTCCACCACCCCCCTCCTCCCCACAAGTGAGACTGCTGCTCTGTTAGGGGCACTGAGCCAAAACATTGGTCACATGTTGACTTTTCTTTTATTGGCAAGAATGTCTGGCCACACCCTGGTTCAGAGTGACAAAGATTTGCTGAACCAACTGGCACCAGCCCCATTACTCTTTGTTTAGGCAGAGCAGTTTTATTTTTTTAGTCCCTAAATAAGATTACTGTACCTGTTTTCACAGTATTTACTTGACATGGTCTTTGATTATTGAATTACTGTGGATGATAACACAGCTTTCTTTCTGATCCTAAAAATGTGGCAAAGAACCTGCCAGCTGAAATGTCCTACAGGCTGGAAGAGAGTTGCAAAACTCCAAATGACAATGTGAAAAAGCATAACTATGGTTTTACCAAATCACTCCTACCTTCTGCATTTTCATCTTCTTGTTATTGTTGTTGCTAGGTGCTGTTGGGCTGGGTCCAACTCATAGCGAACTTATGTACAACAGAAGGAAACACTCTTTGACATTGTGCCATGCCTGGCACTATTGTCAGGGCTTCTCTGCTATTCATAGCGTTTTCAATGACAGATTGTTTTGGGAGTGGATTGTCAGGTCCTTCTCCCTAGCCTGCAGAACCTGATATTCCCAAGCAGTCGGTCTCCCATCCAAGGACTAACCAGGCCAACCCTGCCTAGCTTCCGAGATCAGGTGTGATTGGATGCCAGGGTGCTATGGCTGCAGATGTATTTTCATCTTAGCTATAGGAATTTATGGTTTTCTTTCAGCACTGTGGGGTTGAACCCAGGGTCTTGCACATGCTAAGCAAGTGCTCTACCACTGAGCAGCACTGCTGGCTCCATTGTTATCTTTCATTCTGTGACAGAGTCTTGATAAATTGCATAGGCTGCATCTGGTTTTGAACTCATGATCCTCCTGCCTCAGCCTCCTGAGGTATGTGCCTCCGCACCCAGAGGAAATTGATGCTTCTTCATGGAATCCTGGAGGCACAAGTTTTATAAAATTATAGATGTTGTATATGTCTGAAATAAAGAGACCTACCAGCAAAATGGGCTGGGATTTAGCTCAGTGGGTAGAGCGCTGCGCTGCTGTCTCTGAGGTCCTGAGTTCGATTCCTAGCACCACAAAAATGGGACAAGGGCCTGGCAATCCACTTCCAAGGCAATCCCGAAACAGTCAGCCATTGAAAACCCTATGAGGGTCTCTATGAGTCGGATACCGACGGCACCTAACAACAACAACCAGCAAAATACTATTCTTTTCAAGGGCACTATCAAGAAGTATCATGTTGAAGGATGGGAAATTTTTAAAGAAGATTTTACTGAAGTATTTTGTATGAAATTTTATGTTAGGTAGAAAATGTCTACGCAAAGCTTTCAGATAGAGTTATAATTTTAAGTATTTTTACAAAGCTATGTTTTATTATCCTGTTGGGAGGTCTGGGCAGAAACAACCCCCCAAAATTTGCCCATCTTTAAAGTATTAAAATCAACATTTCCTTAGGCTCAAGGGAAACAATAGATACATTTTGAAGATGTCTAGATTTTCTTTCCTTGAAGAAAAGTTTGTATTTTTCAGACATCTGTAAAAATGTTACTGAAAAAGCATTATGAATTGCAAGATTTGCAATCTGACTATTATTCTTCCATGATTTACAACATTCTTACACGTAAGTCTCTATTGATAACTTTGATAGAAATACTCTATAAATAAAAGCAACAGTATGTTCTGCCACTTTGGTAAGGAATAACTAAGCACCTCAAAATGAACACTCCTCAAAAATGTCAGAGGCTGGCTCTAAATCTTAATCACTGAGATGTTACAGTAAGAATCTTTTTAATTCCCTACCTAGATTCTTTGCCTTATCTGTAAGCCTACTGAGGCTCTAGTTCACATTGTTTTTACTTCTTTTTATATAGTTCCTATTGCATGGTCATAAGGGCCACAAAATTGCAGTGATAAAGACTGACAAAATTAAGTTGGCACACCATACTGATGAAAGCTGGAGCAGAGAGAGAACTCGCAGCTCAAATCAGACTCCAGAAAGAAAGTCTCAGCTCAGGACTAACCTCTATTTGCTCTGTGATGTCACTGATGAATTTTAGGACACTCAAAATGATCAGACTCTTATTTCCATTTTACCCAAGCTCTTTCCTGTGGTAGAGGGCAGCACTAAAGAGTCCTCTTCAGTATTTTTCTGTCTCATATATATTCTTTGCTATTGCATGATATCAAAGGTGTCTGAATTATTATAACTTAGCAATGATATTAAAAGCACTAGAAAAAATTCATTTTGATTTTTGTTTTTCTTTTACATTTGAGAGGCAAGTCACAAAATATAAAATTCTTCTGTTGCATTAGTTTCTTATATATTTTTCAGAATATCTTTCCCAAAAGAGAAGAGCAAAGAAGATTATTTAAATGACAAGTATTTGGTTTTCATAATTGTGGATTCTCTGGAGGCTCTGAAATTTAGGATAATCATTCTCACAAAAATCCATCACCTCCTCACATATAAATGATTTCCTGGGCTATGTACCATGAGTGTTTTTCATTTCCTCGGCATGTTACAATATCATTCAGAAGTGCATTTCCCTTCAACCAGTCAGCAAATACGTTTGGAGTAACTAAATTGCTCTCTTGTTCTCTTGATATTTTCTTTAAAAGTACGAGAAACCTATACAGGCTAACGAAACACACTAAATTGGGACTATTTTAGCAGGCACAGACAAAAGAGACCTAAAATATTGTCACTGGTGATAAAAGACATGTGTCTGTAAGTACAGCAATAAACAAAAAATATCAGTAGGAGAGAAGACAATTTTACCTTGACCTCATCATATTCAATGAGGCATCGTATGGTGGTTTAAACAAAAGTTTCTTGAGCACTTTTAATTTCCTTTCTACTTAGACCTATTTCTCTTGGGACATGGGGTAAATTTAAACCCACACCTTAAACTATTTCATGAGACTCCCTATTAGTGGTTTCTTGTTTTGTTTTGCTTTTTGTACCTGGAGGTTTTATGTCACTTTTGGCATCATTCATATATATATATATATATATATATATATATATATATATATATATATATGCTTTAACTCTATTTCCTTTATTAATTTCATAGATGAAGTAATTATAGAAAATTGGTCAGGGAATATTCTAGCAAAGAAAATGTTGAATGAACTCTCAATCCTTTAAAAGATATTGGTTTTTTTCCCCCTTAAATCCATTTAAAATGGCATCTGGCAACCATTGCAGTTTAAATATATTGAAATGAAGTCCATCTTCACATATTTCCAGATGCCTTATATTTGTTTTAATGGGCAACGCCAACCTACTACATGTTTACAGTAAGTGTTTTGAAACATATTTAGTATCTGTAGCAATATTACTCTGTAAAGGCAAGAATGAATTCAGAGTTGCATGTTTAACACCGACTTCATTTTATTCCCCCCACCATTGTGAGATAGAAAGCTACAGTATTGCATGTTACCTCACCCCACATCCTCCATCAGAGGACTTGCAGCAGGAAGGCTGATACGACACAGGTCCATGGGGCTTTTATGGGCCCAGGAATTATCCTTAACCCAATTACCCCCATCTTTGATGACTGCCCTATAAGTGGGAAGCTGACTCAGAAAACTGGTGCATAAAGCCATTCACATTTAAGGGAGGCATAGCTACCTGAAAAGTAATTTATTAGTGTAGAACAAAGGGTTAGAATGCTGGATATGCAATTTAAAACAATAAGATCCCAGGTCAGAGCTTGGCAGACAATCCCTCTTTTTTCTACTTCTGGATGTTGCAGCCCGTGGGAGACAATGCTTCACCTTAAAATTGCTAGGGAATTCTGCCAAGCAACTGGTCTCAGGCCCTGTTTATTCCTAGATTTTAGGAGGTATACATCTCCTCTGCTATTGATATCATTGTTGTTGTTATTACGTGCCATTCAGTTGGTGTCCCACTCATAGCGACTCTACCCACATACAACAGGCAAAACACTATTGTTGTGCTTCTCTGCTATTCATAGGGTTTTCAATGGCAGATTGATTGGGAGTAGGTTGCCAGGTCTTTCTCCCAAGCCTACAGGACCTGATGTTCCCGGGCGGTCTCCCATCCAAGTACTAACCAGGCCCGACCCTGCTTAGCTTCCAAGGTCTGACAGGATTGGATGCCACAGCGGTATGGCTGCAGGCATTGATATCATTACTACACTCCAATCATTGTTCTTTCAGAGACTGTCATTCTCAGTTAGGATTCTTGGCTTCAAAGCTCATTTTATATTGATTACATTTTTATTTATTGTTTATTTGATATAGCTTCTTTTATGGTAAAGTCTTTGGTTTTAAATGCAAACTTTGGTCTGTTTTATATGTGTGCCATATATACCCATGTGGCCATCACCATATTATGCGGCCAGCACTCAGAAGGTTTTCTCTTTTTCTCTTCTAGGCAATTCCAGAACCCCAAATGAACCTCTTCTGAGCTGTAACTCCCCAAATGAGTTGGTCATATTTTAACTGGCTCATATCAGTCTCTCCTAGGAGAGTGCTTTAATCTTACTTGGGCTCTTGTCCCATTGGAGAAGAGATAATTCTGAGATATTTTCCTATAAAAAATAACCTTGACCCAATTACACGCATTCTACCTACACTTGAAAACTGATGCATATTAGGAGGGCATGGAGGTGAGTGCTTGTAATCCCAGCACTCAAGAGGCTGAGGCAGGTGGATCTCGAGTTTGAAGCCAGCTTGAGTTACATAGTGAGACTCTGACTCAAAATAAATAAATAAATAAATAAAAATAAAACTTACCTTTCTTTCTTTGTCTTGCTCTTTTTGATTTTGATGTACATTTTCCTGCCCATCTCTTACCTTATAGCTGTCACCTGTCTCCTATATGGCTGCAATAAACTTTCAGGGGAGAAGAATTGAATTTTGTGGCAGAAAGAGCAAATTCAGAGAGGGGTAAAAAGAATAGTTGAGAAGAATGCACAGGATGAATGTGTTTAAGAATGTAATATCCAATAACGTCGATTAAAGGGACAGAGGAGTTGAAGTTCTACTGAGTAATAAGTCAGTAAAAAAATGGAAGTATTGTGGAAAAACTTGATAATTTATGACACTATAGAGCTTGCCAGACTATAGCCGTAGCCCCCTGGCACCTGATCCCACATGATCTAGGAAGCTAAGCAGGGCCAACCTGGTTAGTCCTTTGATGGGAGAACTCCTGGGAATACCAAGGGCTGTAGGCTTGGGAGAAAGACCTGGCAGCCCACTCCTGCAACAACCCGCCATTGAAATCCCTATAAATAGCAGAGAAGCACTGACAATAGTGCTGGGCAGTACACAGTGTGGGAGAGTGTTTTGTTCTGTTGTACATGGAGTCGCTATGAGTCAGACTGGACTCCACAGCACCTAACAACAACAACAACATAGAGCTTGCCAGTCCCGATTAATCAATTCATACATTGACTAATGCCTATTTAATGAGCAATTTTATTTTAGCTCCGTTCAGAACCAGCAATGAGCCTAGATGCTATAGTAATTATGGATTTGATGAACTTTTTAGCAACTTGTCTTTTCCAAACTGTCTTTCTATGTATGTTGTCTAAGCAAGCTTTGTCTTTCAATTTACAACATGCTATTTGCAAGCACTTCTAGACACTGAAGAAGAAGATGACGACGACGACAAGCATTCAACATAATGGTTTAAATTCTCTCCATGGTGAATACCTGAGTTAGAGTATTCCAGTAGACTGTTAATATCCTCATATAAGCAGTGAAGGGAGGCAGGTTTTGTAAATAAGGGCTCAAAGTACATTTTTTCTCCATTTTTTTCTTTGTGCTGCTTTATTTTTATAGCATTAATATTTCTGCTAAGTTCTGCTTTTCAGTAGAAAACTGAAACCTAAATTAAAATAAAGCCAACTCAACTATTTCTCACTGCTTCACACAGAACTCCTAAATGTCAAAGTTTCTTCTTGTAATGGTCTAGAAATACTTCAGGTCAAATCAATGCCCATAGAGTAGATGTAATATTTACAAATAGACTTTTTAGTAATTTACAAGTGTCCCAAGGCAATTTTAAGTGTAAGAGTTTATAGGTAAACCAACCTGGTAATTTCCTCTTTTGAAATTAGGAAGCCAGGCTTGGTGGCATAGGCCTTTAATGCCAGTGCCTCTGGAGGCTGAGGCAGGAGATTTGCAAGTTCAAAGCCAGAGGCAGGGTGAATGACTTGTTTTCATTAGGCGCTGTCGAATTGGGTCTGACTCATATCAACCCTCACAGGGTTTTCAATGGCTGATTGTTTCAGGTTTGCTTTAGGAGTGCATTGCCAGGTCCTTCTCCCGTTTTTGTGGTGCTGAGGCCAGAACTTGGGTCCTCAGAGAGTGCTAAGCAGCACTCTACCAACTGAGCTAAACCCCTGTCACCTGAATAACTCAGCAAGACCCTATCTCAAAATCAAAAGTAAAACTAGGGGGCTGGAAGTATAGCTCATTGGTGGACTGCTTGCAAGGAATGTGTGAAGCCCTGGGTTCTATCCCCAGTACAAAAAAAAAATTAAATTAACTTCAATAAACTCCTTGGTTATACAACCATTTTGACCTTGGTTGAACAACTAGGTTAAATGACAATGTCCAAGAACAATCTTAAACAGGCAAAAATGTCACAAAGGTTTCACCTGGCCATCTGGAGTTAGTGTGTAGGTACAGTGTATGTTGCATGAATTATTTTTCCTAAGCAGAGAGCACCCCAGAGAGAGAGAGGGGGCTCAGAAAGACCGAGGAAAGGATTCTGTCAAGTCTATCTTGGTGAACCAATGAGTTTATTAGGCTTCTTTACAGGAGCATGAGGGACCCTGGGACAGCTCTTATGGGCAGCTATCCCCCCAAGAATCATCCCTCTGGGAAGTCCTGTCGAGGACTCCTCCTGGCAGCTGCAATACCCAAACGTCCTGCTCCTAGTCAACCATCTACCTGCTACGTAGTATGGGAGGAAGCTATAAGAGAGGGAGCTTCTGGGCCACCCTCCTCTCTCTAGGAGAGAAGGACAACAAACCCTACTATCAGCTGTGCAACTAAGCTGATTCTGTTGCCATGACTATCAACCAAGGTCTCTGGGGGTCATCAGAGCTATTTGCTTTAGGACGGTGGTGATCGCAGCCAGCCTGAAGCAAATAGTCCCACTGCTCTACAGCGGGAAGGAATTATTCAGTTTCTTGTCTTGATTAATATTAACAAGCTCTCCTTGGAACTCCTTCTGTCTCAGTGGTCACTTCTGTGATTGCTGCCCAACTTCCAAATACCCGATGTCTAAGGAAATGGCCCTTCCTCATTTGCCTGGAATAAATCTGACTGTAATATTCAAGCGTTCACCACTATTGTAAAGGTATTCTGTTGTGTGTTGCAGGAGCTACCAAAAGAGTGACAAGATTCAACATAACATAACAGATGTTTGCTTTCTACTTCAGGTGGCAAGGAGTAGAGGTGAAAGTCATATGCCAAAGGGATTATGCAGAAGTTCCAAGACAGAAGAGATACTGGTGAAGCTAAGAAATTCTCCTTAAAGAATAATATTTTAGGGACAGATCCTAAAGCACATGAGGGTTGATTACACGAGGCGGGATCTAAATAACTTTGAAAAGATCTTCAGAGGCCCTGCATGAAGTTTAACTGTAAATGCTAGTCGTTCTGGGATGCAAGCAGAGCAGGTAATGACCACGAGGAGCAATTGGCACAAATCTCCTCTTCTAAAGCATGACCCCTTTCCTGGGACAGTGTGCACTTATTGGGCACCTCTAAGGCTCTCAGGAAAACCTTGAGTTAACAGCTTTCCCTGGGTGACCCCTATACTTCATCTAGGGCCAAAATAGTGCCATTTTCCTTTGGTGATGGGAATATAATGCATGGGGTTGAAAATGAGTGCCAGTCTGCATGTAATTTGTGATAACATTTCGATATCAAATCATACTTCCTAAGAATGCTGCCCAAGGACACAGGGTACGTGAAACTCATTAATGGAAACGGTTGGAAAGACCTTTGGTGAAACTGCCCTGCCCGTTCCCTATGACACAGAGCTCAGTACGTTACAGAAACCAGTGGGTAGGGAAAGCATGATGCAGCATCACCCAGTGGAAGGAAGCTGGCCAAGAGGAAAATCCCATGCTTGTTCTGTCAGGTCAGCAGTCTGCTCGGCTATAAACAAGAAAGATTCCAATGTTGTGACATAGTCCTGGTGTGACTCAGCCCTTTATCAGACCCTCGCAGGGCATTTTCATAACTCTTCCGTTCAGCAAATAAAAGTTTCACAAAGATGCCATGTTTAAATGTTATGTCTCTGCCTACCCAGTCTTCTACTTATCTGCTCTCTCTCTTGCTATTCTTGAATCAGATCCAGTTATTAAGCAGAGTGCCAAAAAATAAAACAGAGCAGGAAGCAGTATCATTTTCTTCCTTTTTAATCCTATATTTCCCTGCACCTGAGGCTGCTTTCTAGGTGAGCAGATACCTGGGAAAATTGAATGAGAGAGAATACACAAAGCATTCTAACGCAGAAGCAACCTTCAAATCACTGCATTTAATTCTTTAATTCCCTGAATTTGGAAAACAAAATAAAAAAGGCCCAAGGTTGTAGTACAGCAAGTTAGTAGAAGAGCTTCAATTAGGATTTTAGTCTTTTGATTCTTTTTCTTTTTCCTTTTTCTTTTCTTCACTTTTTCATTTTTCTTTTTTTCTTCTTTTTTCCCCGGTACTTGGGATTTGAACCTAGGACTTTGCACATTCTTTGCAAATGCTCTACCACTGGGCTCCACCCTCAGTCCATTTTTTATTTGGATCTTGAGACAGGGTCTCACTAAGTCATGTGGGTGCCTCTGAACCTGAACCCACAATACCCCTGCCTCCACCTCCCAAATTGCTGGGATTACAGGCATGAGCCACCACACCTGGCTAGTCTTCTGCTTATTAACCCTGTATCTAAAAGGTTACAAAGTCGGAAAGACCATAGATATTATGAGGGAGTTTTCAAATTCTGTTAACACTTTGTTTGAAGGGTTTTTTGTGGTTTTGTTTTGTTTTGTTGTGGAAACTAGCTAAAGTGGTATTGTCCTAGATTTTAAGTTGCAATTCACCCCTCAGGCCACCAGCCACCCTCAGCTAACCCTCCTCCTGAAGGATTCCCTCCAGAGAGGACTAGAGGCTTGCTCCAGAAAGATTTGAAAACCATTGATGTTTCTTAATGTTTTCATTTGATGAATGAGAACTCAGAGGACTGTGATGTGAAGTGATTTGCCCATTGTCCGGGACCCTTGGTCGGTCCAGTTAGAATCCAGATAGCTAGGCCCTCACCTTTGGTTGTTGTTAGATGCTGTTGAGTCAGGTCCAACTTAGAGGGACCTATGTAGAACAGAAGGAAACACCACCCAGCACTTGGGTTTCTGATGGCTGATTGTTTGGGGAGTGGGCTACTCAGTCCTTCTCCCAAGCCTACAGCACCTGGTGTTCCCAGGTGGTCTCCCACCCAAGTACTAACCAGGCCCGACCCTGCTTAGCCTCTGAGATCTGAGGAAATTGGATGTGAGGTGGCACTGTTGTAGCCCCTTGCCTTTTAACAACTTGAAAGTCCAGACTTAAAATGCCAAAGGTGGGCAGGGGGATTCACACTGCCCTACAAGGACAAAACATCTCAGCACCTCAAGGGACGTTATGGTCTGCCGTGTCCCATTCCTCCTTCCATCTCTAAATCAAATCCAGAGTTCACAGTTCTGAATGTCTCACAAATGGCACCCTAGGCTAAAACGTGAACATCTAAGGTGGGGTTATAGAAATCACCATATTCTTAGTGCCCACACCTGTCTTTTAGCTCAGTTGATAGAGTTCTGCTGTGTGTGCTCTGAGGCCCTGTGTTCCATCCCCAACACCACAAAAACGGGAGAAGGTCCCAGCAGCCCAGTCCCAAAATAATCCCCAACCAGCAAATGAAAACCTCATGGATAGCAGAAGAGCACCGACACGGTTCTGAGCATGGCACAGTGTCCCAGAGTGTTTTGTTCTAGTGTACATCGGGTCATGATGAGTCAGACCTGACTCAATGGCACCTAACAACAAAAGATTATAAAACTCTCAGGAATAGACATAAATAAATCAAAGCTTCTCTCAATTACTCATCACTCAAAAATGACTGGCCAGATTTCCTTTGCAAAACTTGGAGAATATATTTGGTATGGTCTGGTTTCTATTATATGCATCCCTGAAATTCACTTTGAGGGTCCTAAGGATTACTCAAATTTATAGCCAGTCACTTTCTTAGAGAGGTCATTGGTGAACTTACCCTCCCCTCTCTTTGCTGCATTGAACTATGGAAATAGGCATGGTTTTTGTATTAAAATGTTGCTATGCACAGACAAGAAAAACGTAGGCTTATGAACATGCAGCAAAGCTCAGTGGCAGGCACAGGATTCGTTTATTAGATAGTAGTCAATGAGTCATCTAACAGCACCAGGTAGAGCAGCTGATATTCTAGATGTTCTAATGAATTAAATAAATCATGTAAGCTTACTAGATTCTGGCCTTCTTTCAGCATGACCTGTTCCCCAAAATAGCTCCAGATCAAAGAGAACAACCCATTAGTCAGATTTCACCAGAGCAGGGAAAACTCCGCATCCATCTCATTATGTAAGAATGCAGATTTCCTCACAGGGCTCCACTCTCCACTCTGACGCGGAGACACGGTTCTGTGGTTCCAGAACAGCAATTTCCCTTTACATCAGGATCTCTCTTCTCTCTGGAACTCTGCAAGTCAGTGAGGGACCGTGACCACCTACAATATTTGTAAAGAGAGGTCCCATCAAAAATGCGTTAAACATCTTCACTGACAGAGGAAGTGATGGCGCAGCAGTCATTGTATATCCTCCAGGATCTGACCAGCCAATCCAAGAACTACCTCTTCCATTGCCACAGATGTCTGCCCAATACAAAGCACCTGAGCACCATGTCATTGGCAGGAGTGACACCTCATCCTTGTTAGAGACCCACACCTATGTGGGATATATCCAGAATCTTAAACAGGGTTTAAAAGAGCACATAGATACTATGGACTAGCTACTCCCTAGGGCTTAATTGCTAATAGGTAAAAACTCAAGACCTCTGATTTTACTAGAGATAAATAAGCTCCAAATAACAAAGAAAGTGCACAAGTCAGGCCACCAAGAGAGTACAAAAGGCAGAGTCAACGGAAGGTTTTACTGGAAGGGTTGCTGGAAGTGGAACCTGAAGGCCTGCTCTTCCTGGGAGCATGCGTCTGACTCAAAGGTGGAATCACCCTGCTTCTGAATGGGTGTGGCAACACCATACTCTGAAAGTAGATGGAGCCGGCCAGAAATTGGAGCCCAGCATTGTGGCTGTTCAGTGTCTGTGCTTTTGTGTGGGTGGCTTCTAATCATATTATTATTATATTGCACTTAATGATAATAAGAAATGGGCTTCCTCACCTATAAAGAGGGGTGTGTTGTTGCTGCTGTTTTTTGTTGTTGTTATTGTTAGGTGCCGTCCAGTCAGTATCTGACTCATAGCAACCCTCATAGGGTTTTCAATGGCTGACTGTTTTGGGATTGCCTTGGGAATGGATTGCCAGGTCCTTCCCCATTTTTGCAGTGCTGGGAATTGAACTTGGGACCTCAGAGACAGCAGCACAGCGCTCTACCAACTGAGCTAAATCCCAGCCCAAAGAGGGGTGTAGACATAAGGAAAGAAGCTTTAACCCAGAGGCTGTCGTCTGATTGATTTATCTTGTAGTCATTCAACAAATGTTCGTTAAGTTCCTTAGCACATCCAAGTACCTAGTGATCTGGTATAGAAGTGAACAGGTAAATTAATAAGTAAAAAACATAGATTTCATAAGAGCAGTAAAACAAAATAGATGCTATAAAATAGCCCCCGCCAGGGGTGAAAAACTCTTCCTGTGAAGGGTCACATAGGCTGTGCGTGGGCTGCTCCAGTTCTGTTGCAGTTCCTTCACTCCGCTGTGACAGCATGAGGGCAGCACAGCTGGGATGTAGGGCGTGCCTGTGGTCCCAGCATGTCAGCACTTGGGAGGCTGAAACAGGAGGATCGGCAAGTTAGAGGCCAGCTTGGAATAGACAGCGAGACCTTGTCTCAAAAACCAAATGAAAAAAATTCAAAAAGAAAAAATAATAACCACCCTAAAGCCAATATACATGAACAGGCGTGGTAGCTGTATTCCAATAATAAAAGTTTACTTATAGAAACTAAAATTTGAGTCTCTTATCATTTTCACATTATTATTAAATACTATGTATTTATCTATTTTAACCCTTAAGGAAAGTTTAAAACTATTCCTAACTTATGGGCTATAGAAAAAAACAGAGGGAGAGTCAGATTTGGACTAGGTAAAGCCCTTTACATTAACTACTGGCTACACGGTTCAGGGAGAGGGGAGTGCATTTAACATGGATGTTGTTGTTGTTGTTAGGTGCCGTCGAGTTGGTATCCGACCCATAGCGACCCTCATAGGGTTTTCAATGGCAGACTGTTTCAGGATTGCCTTGGGAGTGGATTGCCAGGTCCTTCTCCCATTTTTGTGGTGCTGGGAATTGAACTCAGGACCTCAGAGACTGCAGTGCAGCGCTCTACCAACTGAGCTAAATCCCAGCCCTTAACCTGCATAGAGGCTGATATTCTTTCTCTGAATGCTCCAGAGGAGACGTCTGGGCTGGGCGTGGAGCTCAATAATGCAGTGCATGCTTAGCATTTTCAAGGCCATAGGTGCAATCCCTTGCACCAAAAATAGATAGATAGATAGATAGATAGATAGATAGATAGATAGAGTGACATCTTCATGAATGATAGGAACTCAGCAGTAGGAATAACTGGGGAAAAAGTATTCTGAGATTAAAAGAACAAACAAAAAGACCCTAGAACAGTCAGGGCCCTCAGGACCCCACGTTGTATTTTGTTATATACAAATATTTATTAAGGAATAAAATACTTAATCTGAAAACCTTCAAGATATATGGAGTATTTTTTTGTGATGGTATTGATCTCTGGTCATTAGGCAAGAAGTATTGTAGAAAAAGACGGCATTAGTAGGACATAGATAATCTTTTGATGAAATTTCGTATTCCCCTACTGTCATTGTCTCTGGCAGGGATATTAGATTGATTCCCCCCCACACACTTGTGCATGGTTACTTGGCAGAATTAGACAAAAATCATTGCAAATCTTTGTGTTGATTAAAATGAATTATCCTGTAGAAATGGTAGACAATTTTTATTGAATGATTTGACCATATGTCTGTGTCATTGAGAATATAACCACATGTTTCCCAACCAAATGTCATAACTCATTTGGGTAGGATTGGTACAGAGAAATAATGTACAAAGATGAATAAAACATTCCTATTTATACATATATTTTGAAGTCTATTCATCAGTGCTTTACTGACATATATAAAAGGTTTTTTTTTTTTCTACCACAGACTTGTAAACTGGCCATCTGGGCATATGATTGGAGGGCATCCATAAAAATGAATGATGAAAAGTAATGTCCAAATACTACTTTGCATAGTGATTTCTCTGAGTCCATATTTCACTTTTGATTTCAAAGCTTGATATAGAAAAAAATAGAAAAGGATTACTTGCAGAGTCACTTTATGTGGGAGAGAGACGATTACTTCTGTCTGTATTTAAAGTCTGTGACAGAACTCCAAATTTTACTCTTGATCCTGGTAAGAGGAACATTTTCTTCATTTAAAAAAATACTGAGAGAACACACCCATCTGTCTGTTGTAAGAAAATGTACAAGGCACTTATTTATCAAAACAATTCAAAGTGTTAGTAAAGCTATAATATTCCAAGAAAAAATAAAAAAAAAAAATGAGAAATAGTGTTTTAAAATGTGTTTTCTGGGGAAAATGATATATAGACGTCTGATTTACAAAAGATACCACTAAGCATATTATGTTTATGATGCTAAAGGATCTTAGGAAAGATGGTTATAAGATTCATCTCATATGTGAAACAAAAATATGTTGAGTGATATCATAAAACATTTGATGCCTATTTCAAATTTTCCCTGGGTGAACAAACGTGTTAGTTTGCAAAGGAAATTTTACCATCGTTATTTTACATGATTGCATATTTTGAGGACTTGAAATGTGTAGGAACTGAGATGTTTTAGGTTTTTCTAATGGGTTATTAAAATCTTTGGATATAACTTCAGTTAAATTCAATAATCCTCCATCTAACTCCCTGTAGGGTCCTGAATATGAAATGAATAAGATTTCATGTTCATAAAACAAAGCAAACAAACAAAAAGCAAAACCAATCTCAGAAAGCAGTGGTTTGAAGAAGGAAGTTAAAAATTGCAATAGAGAAGGACAAAGAGAGCAGAAGAAAGGAAATGGTTAATTTGTGTTGGAGGAATGTATGGTGCCTCATAGATGAGCTGGCATTGGAGCTGGGCCTGCAACATACGAAGATGGAGAAGAAAACATTTTAATCCTTAGGAAACCATTTTCTCAGTTCTGAGCAGTTTGCATTTTTCTGTTTCATTTTTCTTAAAAAATTATAAAATACAACAGATGTATAGAAAAATACATTTACCATTAGTGTCTGTCTCCAGAATTTTCCAGAAACAAATACCTGTGTGACTCCTCTTCTCTCAAGTAACACAGTAAAGCATGAGCAGAACCCCAAATCAGGGCCAGACTTGAGTAGTTGCCCCGAGTCTTGTGCTGAGAAGGCTCCTCTGCTGGGTGTCATGCTCTGCTGTTACCACCTTGAAATTCCTAATAATTCTTGAACACAGCACCCGAATCTTTGCTTGGCATCGGACGCCGCAAGTTATGTAGCCTTTCCTTCCTCAATACTCCATTCTGCAACAAGGCCAAATGTACAGTTTCTTCCCAATGCTAAGCATTATTGATTTTCTTTGGAGTTTTCTCTCTAATTTGCACATGCCTGGAAAATAGTTTAACTTTGCCTTTGATGAATGCTATATAAATAGAATCGTACAGTATGTGTGCTGCTGTATTTGGATTTTTTTTCACTGAACATTATGTCTTTAAGAGTCATGTGTATTGTGATTCATTCATTTTCTGTTATGTTTGTGATGAGCTGTATCCACTAGCACTGCATGAGATCCGCTGGTACATGGGGAAGAGTAAGTTTGGATGCAATTAGTCCAGTTAGGAGGCCGGACTAATTTTCAATTCCAACGAGAGATCATAGGTCCCATAAATAATACCACAGGACAATCTCTGCTCTCTAGGAGGCAGTATTTCAGAACCTTCAGACTGTCAGAACTTCTACAGAGGCAGAAACAACTTCATCATCCCAAACAAGAGCAACAGCAACAAAAAAGCTCTGCGTTGGAGCAAAGAAGCCGGCCAGGTTGTTAGGTTGTTGTTAGGTGCCGTCGAGTCAAGTCCGACTCATAGCGACCCTATGTACAGCAGATCAAAACACTTGCCGATTCTGTGCCAGGCAAACCATCTTATTTATGTTTAAGCCCATTGTTGCAGACACTGTGTCAATCCATCTGGTGGAGGGTTTTCCTCTTTTGCGTTGACCTGCCACTCTTCCAAACATGATGTCCTT
>VMDO01008887.1:0-80830 GCA_007922755.1 Pedetes capensis
TTTCCTCTTTTGCGTTGACCTGCCACTCTCCCAAACATGATGTCCTTCTCCAGGGATTGTTCTCTCCTGACTACATGTCCGAAATATGTAAGACGCAGTCTGGCCATTCTTGCTTCCAAGGAGCACTCTGGTTGCACTTCTAGGACAGATTTGTTGGTTCTTTTGGCAGTCCAGGGTATATTCAATAGACATCTCCAGCACCACAATTCAAAAGCATCAATTCTTTTTCTGTCTCTCTTGTTCAATGTCCAGCTTTCACAACCATATGATGCCACTGAAAATACCATGGCATGAGTTAGATGCACCTTCGTCTTCAATGTGACATCTTTGCTTTTCAATACTCTAAAGAGATCTTTTGCCACAGCTTTTCCTAGAGCAATGCATCTTTTGATTTCTTGACTGCTGCTTCCACGGATGTTGATTATAGAGCCAAGCAAAGCAAAATCTTGGACAACCTCAATCTTTTCTCCATTTATTGTGAAGTTGCGTGGTGACCCAGTAGTAAGAATTTTTGTTTTGTTGATGTTTAGTCGCAACCCATATTGAAGGCTATGATCTTTGATCTTCATCAGTAAGTGTTTTAAATCCTCTTCACTTTCAGCAAGCAGAGTTGTGTCATCTGCATAACGCAGATGTTAATGAGTCTTCTTCCAATCTTGATGCCATGTTCTTCCTCATAAAGTCCAGCTTCTTGGATTATTTGCTCAGCATATAAATTGAAGAGATAGGGTGAAAGTATACATCCCTGACGCACACCTTTCTCAACTTTAAACCAGGCAGTGTTTCCTTGTTCTATTCGAACAACTGCCTCCTAGTTCATGTACAGATTTCTCATGAGCAGCATTAGGTGTTCTGGTATTCCCATTTTCTGATGTGTTATCCATAATTTGTTATGATCTACATAATCAAATGCCTTTGCATAGTCAATAAAACATAGATAGACATCCTTCTGATATTCTCTGCTTTCAGCTAATATCCAACTGACATCAGCAATGGTGTCCCTGGTTCCCCGCCCTCTTCTGAATCCTGCTTGATTTTCCGGTAATTCCCTGTCTATATACTGCTGCAGTCGCTTCTGAATGATCTTTAGTAGAATTTTGCCAGTGTGCGATATTAATGATATTGTCTGATAGTTTGCACATTCAGTTGGATCCCCTTTTTTGGGAGTAGGCACAAATAAGTTTACCTCAATTAGGAATAGTGATTCAATGTACTCCTACTAAAATATTAAAAACAAAAATCCAATAGCAAGGATGGCTCCAAATCAGGAAATCTATTTATGTAATTTATTTTTAAACTAAACTTAAAGGGAAAAATCATATCATTATCTCTGTAGATTCTGAACAAGTGTTTATTTTTAGAAAAGTTTTCTTTATGATGAAAAAAACCAATTCTTTGTGATATGATAATTTTTATTCATCTTAACCCAAGTTCAGAAACAGATCTAAATGTATTACAGAATTGAGAAAATGATAAAGGTGATATCTCAAATCAGAGGGGAAACAAAGGACTATTTAATAAATGGCACAAGGCATCTGAGTAGCTATGTGAACAACTAAAGTTGGGATTGCCTGTAGCACATATGGATAAGGTTATATATCATACTATATACCAGAAGAAATTAAAACTATTTCAAATATTTAAATGTCAAGAACAAACCCATTAAAATATACTTAGAAAAACTGGTAAATTCTTTTATTTTTCCTTCCTTCCTTTCTATCTTTTTCTTTCTTTCTTCTGATTGGAGGTTGAACCCAGGACTTCGTACATACTCTGCAAGTGCTCCATGGCTGGGCTTCTCCCCCAGGCCATTTGTGTGTGTGTTTGTGTGTGTGTGTGTGTGGTACCAGGACAATGAACTCAGAGCCTTATGTATGCTTTGCATGAACTCTACTGCTGAGCTACACCTCCAGCCCATTTCTAACTTCTTATATTGAGGCAGGGGCTGGGATTTAGCTCAGTGGGTAGAGCACTGCACTGCAGTCTCTGAGGTCCTGAGTTCAATTCCCAGCATCGCAAAAATGGGAGAAGGGCCTGGCAATCAACTCCCAAGGCAATCCTGAAACAGTCAGCCATTGAAAACCCTACGAGGGTCGCTATGAGTCGGATACCGACTTGACGGCACCTAACAACAACAATATTGAGACAAGGTCTCACTAAAGTATGCAGGCTCCCTCTGGCCTCGAAACTTTCATCTTCCTGCCTCTGCCTCCAGAGTCTCTGGAATTACAGGCATGTGACACTGCACCTGGCACCCAGTTTATTTTACTTTTTTATTTTGAGATAAGGTCTCACTAAATCATGCAGGCTGCTTCTGACCTCAAACTCACAATTCTCCTGCCCAGCCTCCCAAGTTGCTGAGATTATAGGTATGTACCACCATGCCTGACTGATAAATTATTTTATAACCTTAAAGTGGAGAAGGCCTTTTCAGCTAAGACTTAAGGAAATAACTGATATATTTCATTATATAAAATTTAAATTCTTCCAGAAAACCAATCAATCCATCCAACTAAACAAGAAAACAAACACATAAATAAAAAATATACAATAATCTAAGAAAAAAGTTATTTGTAACTCATTGTACAAAGGGCTATTCTCTCTAGTATCCAAACTGCTCCTAAAAGTACAATATGAGTCAGGCACCACGGTGCACACCTATAATCCCAGCTACTCAGAAGTCTGAGGTGGGAGGATTATAAATTCAAGGCCAGAGGTAGCCTGTGAGATTTAGTGAGACCTTGTCTCAAGATTAAAAATAAAATAAAAACAGGACTGAAGGATGCAGCTTAATGGCAGAGCACTTGCCCAGCATGCATTAGGCCCTGAGTTCAACCCCCTAGTATTGAAAAATAAAAATAAACACAATACCCACAGTAACAAGGAGATACACTTGGTAGACTCACAAATATTAGAAAACTATATAATGCCAAGTATAGGTAGGGAGCATGGTGTGATATAGGAGCCCTCATATATTCCTGATGAGAGTGTTATAGCCATCTGAGTACAATTTGGCAGTGTTTATTTAGTCAAATTAAGCATTCATAATCTTTATGAACCAGAAATTCTGCAAAAGTCCTTAAGGAAACATGAATAAAGATAATAATTGCAGCATTATTTATAGTGATGGGCAGCAGGAGGCACACTGGGTGCTTATCATTAGGAGGATTGCTAAAATGTGGTATGTGCCCATCATGGAGGGCTCTGCAGCAGTTAGAATCAATAGACTAGACCTGTGTTATCCCATAAACCTTTGCAATGATGCAAATGTTCCATATATGCACTGTTCATTGTAGTAATTTTATACAGTAGCCATATGAAGTAATTTAAAAGCAAACTAATTAAGGTTTAAAAATAACAGTTGCTCTGTTGCACTACCAATATTTCAAGTGCTCAAGTGCCACATGTGACTAGGAACTACCATAGTGGATAAGACAGATATAGAATAGTGCCACTATTGCAGAAAAATCTATTAGATTGTGTTGGGGTATATTCACACATAATAATGTGAGTTGATCTTAAAATTTCAGTGATAAGTGAAAAAACTAAGACCCAGAATACCATGATATCACATCATCATTTTTTAAAAGTAAAATACATGAACACAAAGCAACTATTCACTTTTTGCAAGGAAATAAGAGGACTGTTAGGCAAACCAGAATGCTTACATATTGGGAAAAATGTGTGGGAACCAGAATAGTGATAAAGGGAAATAAGAAGACAATAAATCATTGGAAGGAGAGAGGCTTTCACAGACCTATGATAAAATGAGCTGTGAACTGCGGAATATGATCATTCAATTCTATACAATGAGATCATACAAAAAAAATTATAAATTTAAAAAGGAAGCACACAAAAATCCATATGTAATTTTCATCTAGAACTGCCATCTTCCAGCAATTCAACAAAATGATGAACACAGGGGAAAACAGAATAGTCACCCACTACATGTTCTCTAGCCCTTTTAGAAAACATAGAGCTGTTTCTTTGGCCACATACATGTAAACCTACAAGAAAGGTGAGACTGTAGACGTCAAAGGAATAGGTAGTGTTGAAAAAGGAATACTCCACAAATGTCACCAGGGCAAAACTGGCTGAGTCTATGATGTCACTCAGCATTCTGGGAGGATTGCTGTAAGCAAACAAGTTAAGGGCACAATTCTTACCAAGCAAAATAATGTGCACAATAAGTCTTTCAAGTACTTTAAGAGATGAGATAGCTTCCTGAAATGTGTGGATGGAAATTATGTTTTTTTTGGGGGGGGAAGAGAGAGAGAGAGAGAGAGAGAGGGCGCACCTGGGTTCAATTTAAGTGCTAGCCTGTTCTGCCCAGAAAAGCACACCTTGTATGAACCAAGGGTAAGGAACCTGAGCGGCTGGCACTTATGCCTTAAGAAGTCATAGCATAATAGGTGTGAAAAATAAAAGATCTGTAGACTATAAAATTGTTTCTGGTAATTGAGTAGAAGTGTAGTGTCCTCTCCTCTAAGGAAATATTTAAAGCAAAAAAGAAAGAGAAGAAAGAAAAAAGAAGAAAGTGAGCCCTGTATGCTAATAGTCATAGTACTTTTATTCATTATTGCCCCAAACTGAAAACAACCAAGACGTTCCTCAGTTGGCAAATGGATAATCAGACTGTGATATATGTATATAATAGAAGACTATTCACCAATAAAAGAAATTAACAATCAAGCTAAGAAGAAAAGATTAAGCAAAGGGAAAAAGACAAGTTTGAAAAAGCTGCATACTATATGATTCAAGGGCTGGGGTTTAGCTCATTTCATAGAGGGCCATGCTACACTCTCTGAGGACTTGAGTTCGATCCCCAACACCACAAAAAGGGAGAAGGGCATGGCAACCCACTCGTGAAACAATCCTGAAAACAATGAGCCATTGAAAACCCTATGAGGGATGCAATGAGTCAGACACGACTCGATGGCACCTACAACAACAACAAAATATGATTCTAAATATATGATATTCTGGAAAAGGCAAAACTACAACAACAGTGAAAGACCAGGGGTAACCAGAATTTGAGAGTAAGGAAGAGGAAATTGGATAGACAATGGGGAAGAGATTTTGTAGAGTAATCAAACCATTCTGTATGATTCTGTAATTGTGAATATACCGCACTGTATATTTGTCAAAATTCACATAACTTTAGAGCAAAAGGCCAACCTTGGTGAAAAGAAATAATTTAGGAGGTTAGAGGGATGCCAGGATGGAATGCAGAATGTGACAAAACACTGACTCTATTAGAAATGTATGGCAATCTTACCGAAGGGGGTGAGGGAAGTGCTAAGTAAATTTGGAAACGAGTAGTCTTTAAGACTAAATCAAAGGAAACTATATATAAGACTGTAGTCTAATTGATAAAATGTTCCCTACATAAGAGTAAAATTCCAATACTGCTGTAAATGCATAGTAAAATTGAAAAAAATTAAATAAATGGGTGCCAATGATTGGAATCATTGTTGGAGTGGGATAAATGAGGAGACGTGGATAGAATGATCCATGGATGAGATGGTGATATTAAAGTTAATTAAGTAATCATAATTAGATAGTGGGTTAAAGCTGGAGACATCAGTATGAATTCAATGCTCAACTTAATATACCCACAGCTGGTTACATACAGAAATACTTATAAATACATGTGTGTATATATAAATGTATGTATATGAGTTACTACACACATATATAGTTCCTTACTTTGTTGGCTGAGAGGCATCAGAAGCAACCACACTCCATATTAACAAGCACACCTTCCAATAAAAACAATCAGGGCTCTTTGGAGAAACACCCAATTCCAGGTAACAGTAGGCTATACATAAGATGAGCCTGGAGCAGCTTGCAATGACAGAAAGTAAGAAAGTGCTCAAAAAACAGAAGCAAACCAAAACAACAATCCACACTGACAGGAGCATGTCAAAGATGCATAGGAGCCAACTAAAAGATTTCCCATCAGCCAAAGCTAGAACAAACAATTTGAGCAACAAATTCAATAGGGCAGTATTGAATTAAAACACAAAACATAAAATATTTATGAGTCTATTTGATATGAATAAATGATTAATAGGAGACAATTCTCTCATACAGGACAATGCAAAATATTTTAAGTATGAACTCAGCCTACAAAAACGTAGATCCTAAATCTCCATTCCTTTAGTATGGTAGGTGCACAGTAATTCCGCCAGAGTATGGAAAGGAGGGAAAAAGAGTAATGTTATAGTGTCAAAACCTGACAAACACTACTGTAACCATGTATAATCAGGAAGCAACTGGGGTGACTCATATTGATAAAATCTCTGCTTAATATGATGCAATAAAAATGACAGTTTATACCTTCCTTGTCCAAACCCTAGATCTAGACTAATCATCAGAAAAACATCAACAAATCCCAACTAAGGAATATTCTACAAAGTACATGACTGGCATTCTTCAAACTGTCAAGGTCATCAAAACAAGTCTGAGAACCTGTCACAGCCAAGAGAAGCCTAAGGAGCCATGATGACTAATTGTAATGTGGTATCCTGGATGGGATCCAGGAAGAGAAAGAGGACGTTAGGTAGAAGCTAAGGAAATTTCAACATAGACTCTTGTTAATATAGCAACAAATGGTTATGCAGCTGTGACAAGTATGCCATACTAATGTAAGCCATTAATAAAAAGAGAACCTGGGTGTGGGGTATATGGAAATTTGATGTATTATTACACCAATTTTTCCATAAGATTGTTCTGAATGATGAAGTTTATTTCTTCTTATAAATGAAAGCAAAAATCAAGTGCTGCTATTATCTTTGAAGGCCCCTTTCTATTTCATATTATCTTCCCTTTCCACTAGAGTTAACATCAATCCTTTGTTTTTTGCTTCCTTGCTTTTCATAAACATTTTACTATACCTGTTCATATCCTTGGGGCTACGGTTTAGCTCAGTTGGTAGAGTGCTACTCTGCACTCTCTGAGGCCCCAAGTTCGATTCCCAACACTGCAAAAATGGGAGAACGACTTGGCAATCCATTCCGAAAGCATCCTGAAACAATGGGCCAATGAAAACCCTAAGGAGAGTCAGGACCGGTAGTGCTCACCTGTAATCCCAGCAACTGGGGAAGCAGATTCAGGAGGATCGCAAGTTTGAGACTAGAAGCAGTCTGTGTAGTGAGACCCTGTCTCAAAAATGTAAAAAAATGTAAAAAAATGGGGTGAGGGTGCAGTCAGTGGTACAGCACTTGCAAAGCATGTAAGCGTGAGGCCTGGCGTTCAACCCCCAGTACCACAAAAGAAAAGAAAACCCCAAGAGGGTTGCTATGAGTTGGACAACATGAGAAGGCACCTAACAACAACAACAATAATTCATATTCTTATACAACATATTGTTTTGAATTTATATAAATGAAATTGTACTTCAGGTACATTTCAGCTACTTGCTTACTTACACCTTTGTGAGATTCACCATTTTTAGTATACGTAGCTACAACCCAGTTATTCTCTTAAGTAATGTTTCATTGGATAAATGTATAAACTCATTTACATCTAGTCTCCTATTAACCGTGGCTTCTCAAGTACACATGTACAAATTCCTCTGTACTAAATGGCTTCTGCCGAAATTGCTGGGTCATCAGAAATGCACATTTTCGACCTTACTTTTACAAAAGTTGTCATACCTGTTAAGATTACCAACAATTATCAGCCACAATTATTTAATTTTTCTGAACTTTGTTCCTTAGATACCTCCTGGAGATCCACAGAAATACCTTGACTTTATTTTCTCAAAGTTTTAAAATGTATGTGATTTAAAAACAAAATATTTTATATTTTTAATAAAAAATAAAATGGTGATAGATGCCAAATTATAGTACAGTAGAAATTGCCATAGGCTAACTTGACAGAAACAATGCTGGAGATGGAATGATAGAATTTTGCCAGACCAATGACCTTTTCATTGCAAATACATTTTTTCATCAACATAGTGACTATACACATGGAATTCATGAGATCGAACATATGGGAACCAAAATTACTACATTTGTGGAAAGAGATGATGGAAAACTTCAATATCAAAAGTTAGGACAAGAGCAGGTGCTGATTGTGAATCAGACCATCAGTTGCTCATATGCAGGCTGAAACTGAAGAAAATTAGAACAAGTGTGTGAGAGCCAAGGTCTGACCTTGAGCGTATCCCACTTGAGTTCAGAGACCATCTCAAGAACAGAGTTGATGTGTTAGACACTAAAGATCGAAGATCAGATGAGTTGTGGCATGACATTGAAGTCATCATTCATGAGGAAAGCAAAAGGTTATTAAAAAGACAAGAAAAAAAGAAAAGACCAAATTACATGTCAAAAGAGACCCTGAAACTTATCCTTGAATGTCAAGCAACTAAAGTAAAAGGAAAACATGAGGAAGTTAAAGAACTAAACACAAGATTTCAAAGGGGAACTGGAGAAGACAAAATCAAATACTATAGTGACACAAGCAAAGAGCTAGAGATAGAAAATCAAAAGGGAAGAACACACTTTTTCTCAAGCTTAAGGAACTGAAGAAAAAATTCAAACCTTGACTGGCAATAGTGAAGGATACTACAGGAAAAATATTAAATGATGCAGGCACCATCAAAAGAAGGTGGAAGGAATACACAGAGTCATTGTACTAAAAAGAATTGGTGGATGATCAACTATTTCAAGAGGTCACATATGATAAGGAACTAATGGCATTGAAGAAAGAAGTGGAAGCTGCCTTGAAGGCATTGGTGAAACACAAGGCTCCAGGATTTGACAGAATGCCAATAGAGACGTTTCAACAAATAGATGTAGCACTGGAGATGCTCACTAGTTTATGCTAAGAGATTTGGGAAACATCTACCTGGCCGACTGACTGGAAGAGATCCATATTGATGCCTATTCCCAAGAAAGGGGATCCAACTGAATGCGGAAATTATCAAATGATGTCATTAATATCTCACGCAAGTAAAATTTTGCTAAAGATCATTCAAAAGCAACTGCATCAGTATATTAAAAAGAGAACTGCCAAAAAACAAGCCAGACTTAAAAGAGGATGTGGAACCAGGGACATCATTGCTGATGTCAGATGAATATTGGCTGAAAGCAGAGAATACCATAAAGATGTCTGTCTATATTTTATTGACTATGCAAAGGCATTTGACTTTGTGGATGACAAGAAATTATGGATATCACAAAGAATGGGAATACCAGAGCACTTAATAGTATTCATGAGGAATACTAATACACAGATCAGGAAGCAGTCGTTTGAATAGAACAAGGAAATACAGCCTGGTTTAAAGTCAGGAAAGGTGAATGTCAGGGCTGTATACTTTCACTGCACCTCTTCAATATCTTTGCTAAGCAAATAATTTGAGACCTTGGGCTTTATGAAGAAGAACATGGCATCAAGATTGGAGGAAGACTCACTAACAACCTGCATTATGCAGATGGCACAACTTTGCTTGCAGAAATGGGAAGAGGATTTGAAATATTTACTGATAAAGATCAAAAAACATAGCCTTTCATATGGATTGTGCCTCAGCATCAAGAAAACAAAAATCCTTAGAATTGAGTCAGTAAGCAACTTCATGATAAATGGAGAAAAGACTGAGGTTGTCCAAGATTTGCTTTACTTGGCTCTACAATCAACATCCACAAAAGCAGTAGTCAATAAATCAAAAGACACATTGCTTTGGGAAAAGTTATTGCAAAAGACCTCTTTAAAATGTTGTAAAGTAAAGATGTCACATTGAAGATGAAGGTGCACCTGACTCATGGCATGGTATTTTCAGTAACATCATATGCTTGTGAAAGCTGGACATTGAATAAGCAAGACAGAAGAAGCACTGATGCTTTTGAATTATGGTGCTGGAGATGCATATTGAATATCTCATGGACTGGCAAAAGAACCAACAGATCTGTCATAGAAGAAGTGCAGCCAGAGTGCTCCTTGGAAGCAAGTATGGTAAACTGCGTCTTACATATTTTGGACATGTAGTCAGAAGGGACCAGTCCCTGGAGACTGGACATCCAGGAGACCCCTGGAGAAGGACATCAGGTTTGGGAGATTGGTGGGTCAACAAAAAAAAGAAAGATCCTAAACCAGATGGATTGACAGAGTGGCTGCAACAATGGGTTTAAACATAAAGAATATCTAACAACAACATAAAACAATTTGTCCTGGGAGACTATTTGCTCAAAATAGAGCTTTTTCTGCCATCTGTGTATATATTTTGAATTTGGTGTAAAAGTGAAGAAATAAAGACCTGGCATATCCCTGCTGAAAAGGTGCTAAGTTCTGTTCTCCCATACTGGGCTTTGTTGTTGTTAGGTGCAGTCAAGTCAGGTCTAACTCATAGCAACCCTATGTACAACAGAGGGAAACACTACTGGACACTGTGCCATGCACATGATCTTTTTTCTATTATATTTCTATTATATCTGGAAATATTATATATATATATGTGTGTGTATGTATATATGTGTATATGTATGTGTGTGTGTATATATATATATATATATTCTTGTCTCCAAATAAAAATAAAGAAATTAAGCTTGTATTTTATTTTTTCTTGAAAAACTCCCATGACTTGAATTCAAGCTATATCAGCATATCTTGAAGAGCATTTGAAGTGCTATAAAATTCATCACTCGTGTTTTCAAAATTCCTTTGATGTAAAAAAATCTACATTTCTATAGAGAAACAGAAAATAACCCTCTCAATACTATAAATTAGTCCATTCTGCTAGTACAAGTTATGTAAGTGCTGAAGACCCAATCTTAAAATCACTACTATTCATCCTACCATGTCTTGGATAGGGAGTGCCACTCTGTATAAATTTGTTCTCTGTTAGCCTAGATAGCTTACTGTAGAAGAAGGCAAAAGGAAGGAAAAGAAATATATTTTAAAGTTTCTCCTTAAATGAGGGATATATGAAAAGAAGTTAGGGCTACAGAGATATTTTAATTTCTTCTTATTAATCCAAAGCTCACCTGTAAGTAGAAAAGCATGTCCAATATTACATTTGAAGGCAATTAAAAAGCTCAGTAACTGATATTCAGCAGCCTGTCAGTGAATTCTAAGCCAAAGACCATCTAATACAAACATCAGGGGCCTCAGACAAGGAATTTAAATGACAGTGCCTTCTGGATAGCACCATCGCTCTGGTATTTTAGTTTCCATTGCTGTTAGGCCATTCTCAGGAGAGCACTGAACATATTATCTTCACCCCCATGCATCCCATCTGCCCATCCTGTCTATGGGTGCCATAATATACCACCAAGGATCATGAAAACATGAATACCCAAACCTGGAAACTATGGATGAAATAGGATGCACTGTTTCCACGAAGCACTCAGTTGACAAGGATATTCAGGAAACATCTGCACCAAAACCATAATTGACTCCTCTCTACAAAGCAAGTGAATGTGCTTTCCATATCCTAATGATTCCTGTACTTTGAAAACATTTAAGAACTGTCAAGTAGTAACTAAGAGAAAAGCCTACATGCCATATTGCCCTGAGTTCAAGTGATGCATCCATCAGTTCTTAGTGAGGTGACCCTAAGTAATTAATTCACCCTCTCTGATCCTCACTTTTCTCCACTGTTGAAATAGGTGGCAAGCTAGAGGTTGACGCCAGATCTATCTTCATAGCCTGTTCTTTTAACCACCACATTGGATTGCTCCTGGCACATTAAATAGCCCCTTGCACAGGGGAACCTGCTATATCTCTGCAGACTGATTGAAGAAAGTATTCCTGAAGATAAAATCAACAACCATGACATCTAAAGCAAAACTCCAACGCACAAGAAAAATAGCTTTCTTCACTGAGTTTTATGCATGCAAAAGCTAAACAGTTGAGTGTGGAACAGAAGGACATCTCCTGCAAATAGTAATGAGACTGAGAAATACATCTGGTTTACAGCATGGAAAACCAGAGGCCACACTTCAGGTGAACCCTGTCTCAAAATCAAATATGCCTCCAACACAGGAATGTCTACTGTTTTGAAAGATGACATATGAAATTTTAGTTAATGAATTTGGCAAACCCTAAAATTTTCCTGAGATGATCTAAGGCTTATGTCCCTAAGTATTTTAAATCAGAAATTACAGTCATTTTGCAGTACTTTGGAGACCTTTACAATACAGCTGAAAGCAGGAGTTTAGATTACCTGGCTCAGAATTGTCCCAAGTACACAAAGAAGAGATTCAGCCACAGCACAATTAGTATTTTGGGAAAGAAGGCAACCTACAGATGACATGCCCTGACTTAAAATAGTCCAATTCAAGACTATATGTAGCCAAATAAGAAATAACTGAAAGTCACTTCTGGCTGCTGCGCCACAATTTTCAAAGCACACCTCCCAGAACAGGAGGCACGGAGTTCTCCACCTCTGTATTGTGGGATTGTCCTATAAGCAAGATGGACAGAGCTGATGACTGAGACAGTCTCTGGACTCAAGCTTTACTGCTTTCCAAGTCAAGACACGCCCCCTGCCTGGCCATGGAGAGCCATGCCCCACTCTCCAGAATCAGGCCCCATCCCCAGTACCTTCAAATCACAAGCCCATTCTTGTCAGGCTGATCCCCCTACTATGCCACAGACAGGCCATCTCCACATTCATATTCACTCCCACCACCATCACGTGCTCATCTTTTCCCCATGAACTCCAATGTCTTCCCTTCTAGACCAAGCCAAATCAAATCTACCTTTCATTTCATTTATTCATGCTTTGTTTCATTTTCTAATCCAGACAAACAACACAGAAGTGCAGTGGACTAAGGTAGCCTCTAGAGAGTTTACAGAAGGCTTCATAGTGAGGTGACATGTGTTCAGGGTTTAAAAGAATAGATGACAGACCAATGCAAAAGGAACAAAGAGCCTTCTAGGCAAAGGGAATGTTGTTAGGAGCTGTCAAGTTGGGTCCAACTCATAGCGACACTACATACAGCAAAACAAAACACTCCCCAGCACTGTGCCACGCCAGGCACTATGTCGGTGCTTCTCTGCTATTCATAGGATTTTCAATGGCTGACTGTTTTGGGGGAGCAGGCTGCCAGGTCCTTCCCCCATTCTTATGGTGCAGGGGATCAAACCCAGGGCGGCAGAGAACACAGAGCAGCACTCTTCCTTCTGAGCTAAATCCCAGCCCACACAAAGGGGACAGCATATATAAAGTCTTGAAAGACTTCTGAAAGGCAAGGCAGACTTGGAGGGATAAGAGGCTTGAGAAGTGGACCGCAGTCCAACTTTTGAGAAAACTCTTATTTTAAATGAGAAAACCTTTGTTTGTCTCATTGAAGTGATAGAAAGCAAAAGGAAGCAAAAGCTTGTTTTGGTTAGTTGCTGTCATTTTTTTCCACCTATAAGAGGGGCTGGATTAGAGTTTGGTAGAGGCCTCTGGTCAAACCCCTGTCTTTCCTGGAGTCTGCCTTATCATGGAAGCATCTTCTTCCTCAGCATTCCATACGTATCAACTCCCAAACATACTACTAGGTATTAGTACAGCTTTTACAGACGCCTTTGTGTTTCTCATGACTAACAAGTACATGAGGGCAGGAGCTTTTTATTTTTTCAACCTCTGTGTCCTAATAGTTCTGAGAAGTTAAGAAGTGCATACTTAATAAATTTCCAGCCCTGACTCACTCAGATTCCTCCAGAGAACCAATTAAGCAAACTGGGTTCCAAAAAAGTATAGGCAAAGTCCTAAACCAAAGTCACTACAGTTCTCACTACTGGCCATGAGTGACAGGATCCAGGACAACAAAAGTTAACTTCAAAAGGAGGTATCCTCGGATCTGTCCTCCATGAACTTGGACCCCTCTCCCTTTCTGCTCCACCTGCCTCTATCAACCAGCCTGAAATTCATTCCTGCTTCCATTGGGAATACTGGGCCAGAAGGGATGGGGACCAACACATCGCTAGTTCTGGACATACCTTGTGTTCTGGGAGGGTGGAGGACAATCAGTGCATTTGAGAAATAAATGCATCTGGGCCTGAAGAGAGAAAGTGTGCCTGTGCCTATGTGTACATGCCAAGTTGCAGCAGGTTACCATAGCAACCCTTATAGGGTGTTGAATTGGGCAGCTTTGCAGAGGGGTACAGAAAACCCATGGCATGTGAGCTTTTGCTGTGAACACTAGATCCTAGTAGGAATGTCACAGTATTAGGGCCTGGCTTTGGGATTCTGCAAGAAAAAAGAAAGGGAATTTTGAATGCCGGCAAGCCCAACCTCCCTTTTCTCATCCACACAAGTCCTTCTTCAAGCACAGTAAACACTGCATGCAGAACTCAAAATAGCCTCTTCAGACACACATAATTCTCTACATTCTTTTTGTTTTGGTTTGCTCTGTTTACAGCACTGGGGGGCTGAAATCAGGGCCTTGTGCATACTTTGCAAGCTTTCTATTGCTGAGCTGCTCTCCCAGGCCCTTTGCAAATTTTTCATCTTGTGAAAGGATCTAAGTTATGCAGATTGCCTCAGGCCTCAAACTTCCAATTCTCCTGCCTACACCTCCCAAGTTGCAAGGTTTCTATGTGTGGGCCACTGTGCCAGGCCACAGGACAAATTCTTATGAACTATGATGAACAGGTTGTATTTTCACAGGAGCATGACTTCACCCACTGAATAACCCAATAATTGCACATTGTAAGAAGTAGCATACGCACAATGGCCCGTTCCTAGTCAGTTCCCAGTTTTAATTATGTGATTTGTATTTTTCATGCAAAAATAAAATAATCCTATCAAGAGCGTAGGTTGGATTCAGTGGGTTCAACAGAGTTGCACTCCAGGAACTGTAAGTCGATTTTTCATACAAAAAGCAGGCAATTTTTGAAATTTACTTTTCTACTGGGGTTGAGGGGTGAGGGTTAACTCACTTCATAATGTTTTCAGTCTGAAGGCATTTTTGTGAAGGAAGATCAAGAGAGAGAGATTAGAATTCAACATGTAGCTCTAACCTACCTATGGCCTTCAGGAAGTCATGTTTCCACAAAAGTGAACTCAAGTTTGGTAGATGTAACAGTGCCCTGGACATTTTCATTCTTTTTCTTGGATCTATAGACTGACTTGTGGTTATTTTTGAATTTTCTCCTAAGCAAAATAAGAATATGTACAGCATGGCTAAAGAAACGGATTGCACCTTGGGAGCACACAGTCTGGGGAGAGACACAGTTACACATGGAGAAATTTGGTTAACTAAGTCACATGGGGCCTGCAGCCTTCGGAAGCTAAGCAGGTTCAGACCTGGTTAGTACTTGATGGGAGACCTCTTGGGAACAGCAAGTGTTGTAGGCTTGGGAGAAGGACCCAGCAGCCCACTCCCAAAAAACAAATCAGCCACTGAAAACCCTATGAATAGCAGAGAAGCACTGACAATAGGTTTCACCTGTTGTATGTAGGGTCCCCATGAGTCAGATGCCCACTCGAGGGCACCAAACAACAAACCACATGGACCTGGGGTGCTTCGCCAAATGCACCAGATACTGGAGCAGGACCATAATATCTTTGTGACTTGACAATGAAAAGAGTGGCAGATTCTAAGTGACGTAGGAGTTCCAGTATTTGAAGTTTTGTGGCCTAAGAAAATGACAAGGGAGGCACCAAAAGAGAGAGATGTAAACAAAGGAAGGAAAGAAGAGCCTCCTACCCAGGGAAGTCACTGTGTGCCTGAGTGCCTATGTCTATCTAAAGTAGTTCTGGGAACAAAGAGAACAATGTTACCAGACCACGGCTGGGTGATTTCTTTATGCAACTTGGTGCGGTGTGCTATGGAAGTGAGGAGGAGGCTGAAGGAGAATGATGTTATATGGAGGGATGGAAGTACAACTTCCCCAGAATAAACTCCAGGTATATAAAGAAACTTGAGTGTTCAGAAGGGAGGATGTCCATACCCTGGTGCACAGATCAGGGGCTCTCGGTGGAGTGAAGACTGAATGCAGCCAGTGCAGTTAGGCCTGCACATGCCTGGCAAGTTGATGACAGAATATGTGTTCCTAAAGCCCAGGGGCATAGCTGTGGGTGGGCATGGGGTGTCCAAGGGGTGTGAAGCCAAGAGCTGAGCATATGGCCAGGGAGTGGGGACAGGGGCTTATGGGAGTTGAGCCTGTAGTGGAGAAGTGCTTTGCTGAGTCCTGAATTAAAGCTGGGCGGTCAAGGCTGGCAAAGGTTTCCTGCAACCTGTTCTTTTGGGGCAGGCCATCGAGGAGAGGCTGTTGGCCCCTGGCCTCCAGGTTGGGTCTGAGAAGTCAGGTGCTCTGCGTCCCCAGCCTGCAAGTGGGTGTGGAGCACCGTCCTGGAGTGGGGCGGACCCCGAGAAGCCGGAGTGGGGGAGGGGAGGGCGTCAGCGAGTGGGTGTGTGAAGAAAGCGCGAGTGGGGGTGGGGGCTCTGGGCCAGCGCCTCGGGCCGCCCCGACCTCCCCAGGACTCACCCAGCACGAAGTAGGGCAGCTCAGTGTTCTCCAAGTCGTCCACCACCACCATCTCTCCCGGGAAGTCGTTGCGCACGGAGAAGAGCAGCTTGGGCTCGGAGGCCGAGGGGCTGTGCATGATGCTCAGGTCGTTCTCGCGCAGGAAGGGCAGCGCCGAAACCGTGATGCTCTTCAGCTTGCACTCCAGCTCCTTGGCGGGGTCTCCGTCGCCCGCGGAGGTGGCCAGCACCGCCGCCGGCCCCCAGCAGCAGGCCAGCAGAGCACAGAGCCGGGCTAAAGCCATCTTGAGCCCCGGCCTCCTTCCTCCCAGCAGCCGCGAAGGTGGGGGAGGAAGCGAGCGGGGAGGGAGCGGCGAGCGAGCGCGGGAGGCGGGGGAGGCTGGGGAGCCGAGGGGTCTTGGAGCACCCGGGGCCGCTCGCCCGGGGCGCGGTGCACGCGCGCCCGTGCCCGGCCAGCCCGGGTCCTTTGTTTCCCGGAGCTGGTTATCTAGGGAAGGGTTGACGGGTGCGGGTGGGGGGAGGTGGGAAAAAGGGAAGAGAGGACGGTGGGAGGAAGGAGGCAGGGAGCTGAGGAGTGGAGGCAATCAGGTCAGCCCCTAGCTAGCTGCAGGTGCGCCTGCCTCTCTCCTTTGCATCTTCCCGCAAGAGCCACGCTCTCGGCTCCTGCCCACCTGCACTGCATTTTAAAACCTTGGTCTGTGCAATGCAAAATCGGCCCTGTGGCATCCTCTTCCCAATGGCTTGGGAAAGGCACACACAGACTCATGTTAAAGGGCTCTTCCTGGGCGCAGGGCTGTGTGTCTCCTGGTGGTGGTGGTGGTGGTGGTGGTGGTGGGGTGTGTGTGTGTGTGTGTGTGTATGGAGGGTCTTTCTAGATAAACATTCGCCTAGTGATTTGGGGATGCAGCTTTTCCCATTCTTGTATTTTTTTTTTAATCCATTACTTCGTTGGCTTTGTTGGATAAATGGGTGTGGAGACAAAATGCACGTGTTCCTTTCCCCTCAGTACTGACTTTGCAAAATATTTAAAGAAAATATTTGTTGTATGGATGTAGATAGATCCGGGCAACGGAGAACACAGTCCATGTACCTTGAACTGTGAAGCAGGACATCACAACTTTTACTTGCAACTTTTTCCTCTTTATTTCAGTTCCATCACAATAAAAAAGATGATTCAAGGGATGTTATAATTGATAGGAAAAGCAGACTTCACTCAATGAAATATTGAACCTTTAATTATAGAGGATGCACTAAACAGAAGGAGCTGAGGAAAACCTACAGTTTCTTGGCACCCTGAAGAAGTGGAAAAGTAGTAAAAGAATAAACTTGGATATGAGCCAGATTGATCCTAAACCAAGAGGAAAACAGGGCAGATGTTTAGCCCCCTGCCCAAGTATACTGAGGAACACCACCACCACCACCAAAGACCCATATAAGATCTGTTCCCAGTAGTGCTGGGCAATGCTGCTTTTTAAAAAATGATGGTGGTTTGTGATCAACAATGGTAGAAAAGTGACATTTGGGAAATGCTGGAATCTGATATTTAACTGAACTTTCTCACATGATAACCAATAACTTAGTTGATGAGTATGCCCTTCCAACATTATTATTCAATGCTAATTTAAACACTGGGTGCTATAAAGGCTGTGTCAAGGTGAGTTTCCACTCTAGGAATTTAATGTACCACGCTTCTCAAAAAAGACCCTTTAGAAACAATTGCATTCTCAATCTACCTGGTGTGAATTTATTGACTATGCAAATGTGTGTCCTTTAAAAGAAGAAAAGGTGTGCCATACACCCACAAGAGTAATCTAGTTGAAGAGTTCAATCTGATGTATTTCAATCAGCTGTATATAAGGTCACATTTAGAGTAAAAGATCTGTTTACCACAAAAAAGGCAAAAATATTTTAATGTAAGTTTGGTTTTTAAATCTGACACATCAGAGAATTAACCCAAAAGTATATTACCATGCACCATTGCAAATTACTCTCTAAAAGATATATCAGCTAATGACCTTTCCAAAACTCATCCTCATCTTCATTGCTCCCCTAAGAGGTACTGAAGGAAATAAAGACCTCATGATATATTTTTTTCCTATTCTCTCTAACATAAGAAAGTATTAAACATGGACAGGCAAGGTTATTTCCCATTGAATAATTAGAGTAATGCAAAATAAAATAAAATAAAACAAACCACACAGTCCCAGAATTTGGAAAAAAAATGGCTGAAGCTGCCAGATCATCTATCATTCATATTGCTTATTGAACAGATGAGGAAACTGAGGCCAGTGAAATAGTGAGATTTTATACAAGAGCAGTCTACTAAGGTGATATAGAGCTAAGACTATAAGAAAGATTTTGTGGATCATAGTAATTCACTCAGCAAACACCACACACCTACCATATCCTTGACATTCATCTAAGCATGGACAGAAAAACACCCCTCCTGCTTTTCAGTAGCCTGTAGTCAATCTACTAACATTTTGAAATCTTTCTTTCTAATTTTTTGAAGAGTCATGAGTCATGTCAGGAAACCCAAGTGAACCATTGGGATTGATTTTCTATAAGTCAATATCTAGTCTTCTTAAAATGTATATCGAGTTGGAAATGCAGAAAGTTGGTATCTCAAGCCTTTATAGACCTCTCCCTATGAAAGAGTCAAACAAAAGAAACTGTGTAAGTAAAAAGACAACATATTTTTCCAGTGCCCTTGATTCCTTGATTCCTGTGTCTGTGGATATAATGTCACATGGTCTCCTCTTTAGGACTTATATATCTGGGGATGGGAATAGAGGTTGTAGTTCACAGAAACCAGGCCGTATCTACTGGGTGATGCTTTACACTTAAATGGGATGGGGAGATGTGTATGGATCTCAATCATTACCTTTGTGCAGAGAAAACATGATGTAGTGAAATATCAGATGGGAATTCAAATCTCATCTTGGTAATTGTCTTATTTGGAGATGAGTTTGGACCTTTCTTATCTTTAGCTTACCATCAATAAGATGAGTTCAGTTACCTTGGCCTGCCTCAAGGGCCACAGACAATGCAAGTATTTATAGTCTTTAAAGCACTATAAAATATCAAGTTCTGTAATCCTAACATTTCTCCTGAGGTCCACTTCCCATATTTAAACATCAGTGCCCCTTTGTTTGATACTTAAAATAGTGTTCCCTGCTGTCATCCAATTCTGTATTCAGGTACCAGGTTGATCTTCATAAATCTTGCTTTTATCATGTCATTCTAGTTTTCCTTTTCCTAAAGCATAAAGTTCAAATACCATGGTTTGTAAATTTAAAGACCCTTCCAAATCTTACACTATTTATTCTCCTAGATTGATTGCTCACTGCACCATGTCTTCTCCCCCAGCCCAGCTCACCATGCACACGCACACGTGCACACACACACACCCCAAATTAAAGCCTACTTCCTATTTTCACAACTCCTATGCTATTGTGTATACCAGAAATGTTACCCCTTTCATTCTTTGAATTGTCCCATTTCTACAGACCAATCTCCATCCTTACCTTTGTGGTAAGAACTTCCATCACTTCCATTTCTTGTAGCTCCACTCCCTGAGCAGTTACTTTCTCTGCATCAGGCACACCCACACACCCGCATGTATCATACACACTCAAAAAGGTAAGGGCCATTTCCAAATATAGTGTCTTGCATTCAATATTTTAGTTGCAAAATAGAAAAATATAATGCATGATTTGTAGGGTGTTCCTGAGGGCAAAATGCGGAAAATCTGATGCATTTTAGACCTTTAATTGGTGCTCAATGGTCATAGCCTTTGCCATTATTACCTTATTCAGCTATTTCAGACAGAAAGGGGCCTTTAGAATCATCTTCACAAGAGTTTCTCCAGCATAGTAACCAACAGCAAATCCAGTGATTTATGTTCCTTGGTGTGTTTACCCAGGTGAAATGATGGCATATGTACATCAAAAGATAAGTGTGGGAACATTCTTCGCAAATTTACTCCTAATAGAAAAATGAAAGCAACTCAAATATTCATCAACAGAAGAATAGATAGATTCCCTATTGTCATGCAATAGAATACTATGCAAAAACTCAAGAGCAGGTGATGTTAATCTTTGGGAATGGATCAGAATAGTAGTTCTCCCTGGGGAGTGGAGAATTTTGACTAAGAAGGGACAGGAGTGTGCTTCCTGAGGTACTGGAAATGATGTAGGTAGCAGTTACATCAATGCATACATAAGCAAATGTTCATCAAGGTACACATTTGTGGAATTATTTAATGTGTTAGAATTTTCCTATATGTTGTAGACAACATAGAGCAAAGCATAGGCAAGTTTTTCTTTTTCTTTTTTTTCAAGTTGTTTTTATCCCTGCCAATTCTACCTCTTCTCTCCTTTAGAGAGCTTAGAAAGTTTAACTTGTTTCATTGATATTAATAATCATTAATTCAACAATTCCCTCCATTTCCATTACACACTGCCTTATGTTATTTTACAAGAACCTCAACATCCAACATCTTATCACTTGGGACAGATTCAGTGCGCTTCGATGTCTAGGAATCACAGGAGTGAACAACTCAGTACTTGGGCAGCTATAGATTTAGACTTTCCCTGGTTCACTTGGTTTTTTTTATCCTAGATGAAGAGCCAGGGACCCTGTGGGATTACCATTCTCAGGTATGTTTTGTAGCTTCAGCAAACAGATACCTGCAGTATGTAGAAGGAATGTTAAACTTGGATACAGAGGAAGAATTATAGGTGAAAGTCAGGGATAGGAGGATGAAAGTATATATGTGAGATGCTATTTCTAATTTTTCCTCATTCGTTCAGAAATGAGCTAATCCAGATGTGTACTACTTTAACATTTATTAAACCTCTGAGTTCTTTTATTTTCTCTAGTTCCTTACAAAATAATCTGATGTTGCTCTCTATTGAAGAAAACTAAATTGAAACACTTCTCTCTTTCTGACTGTACATTCTGCTCTGCATATTTCCTTCATCACATGACTTAATGTGAATCCACCAAGTTCTCCTCCAATTCCAACCCCCAGCTCTTCTGTTGAACTGGGTTTTGCCTCATCTATGACTCTCCCATGCTCCTGTCAAAATTTAGTGCAGTGTACCAGTGAGTGGGACATATTTCAGTTTTGCCCTTTCATTAGAGCATCAGAAATATATAATTCACACCCTTCAATTCGAAGTTAATACTTTTCCCCCTCACTCTCTCCTCCTCACCCCTCCCTCTCTCCCTGCCTCTCCATTCACAGGCTCAGCAACAGCACCTGCTTCACAGAAACAAGGCTGGTCCTGTTCTGATTTCTCTCGTCTTCCTTTAAAAACCAAGTCCCTCTTCCTGACACCCACTGTGGTGAAAGGACACACACAGAAGGAAAACACCACAGGCAAAACAATTCCCTTTTTCGGAAGCAGGACTTTTTTTTTTTTTTTTTCTCCTCAGTATCTTCCCAGAACCCTGGAGTTTGCCTGTTTGCCTTTGCCTTCACAGTCCTGGTGTGGGAGCAGGATGCTTCTTAATTTAGCTGACCTGTGCCTCTAAAAATTTGTTTCTTTCCCTAGCTAAACTGCTATTCTTTGCCTCCCTCAATCTCCTATATCTCGTGTGTGTGTAGGTGCGCGCGCACGCGCCTAGTGTCTCTCACTTGGAGGTTCACTTCGAATTAACTAATTCAGGAGGCTAAAAAGCACGGGACAACCGAGAAACCTCCAATTAGAAGGAAAATGGCTCAAATGGATCCTCATCTCTGGGAGTTCTAGCTAAGCAAGCAAACAAAATGGGCTGGGGCTAATGATTATTGTAACTCAGGAAGATTAGAAGAAAATGTAATCAACTCCCCAGCTACTTCTTGTGCCTCAGCCTTTTTAGATTCTCGCAGCCCCCGCCATGAATTTAGCCAAGGCTTCCTCACCCTAGCCAAAAAGTCGCTGCTGCAAAGCTAGGAGGGTTAACCGAGGTGGTACCCTGGCCTGCCAGCTAACCCAACGAGGAAGCCGGCGGGGCTCAGGGCCCGCCCCCTACCAGGTCGCCCAGCCAATGAGCACCTGCGGGGAGTGTGGCGCTCTGTCCTATTGGTTGCCGCTCTACGTGCATAAGAAAGAAAGAGCGAGGCAGGCAGGGCAGCATTGTTGTCTTAAGACACTCATCCGGTGTCTGAGTCTGCAGG
This sequence comes from Pedetes capensis, assembly GCA_007922755.1. Lineage (NCBI taxonomy): Eukaryota > Metazoa > Chordata > Mammalia > Rodentia > Pedetidae > Pedetes > Pedetes capensis. Next base: position 22,597 of record VMDO01008887.1, read on the forward strand.
TGACACGGCTTAGGTGCGGAGCGCTGAGTCTGAGCGGGGACGCATCGGCCTGCAGCCCCTAGATGGAATCCGCCTGCCTCTTCTCCAACCGTCTGCAGCAGCTCCTCCGGCAGCGCCTGGGCTGAGCTCAGAGGATTCGGATAGGACTTGCCCAGGACATGCACCTGCCGTAGGCTCCCAGGGCGCCTCGCGGGACTGCAGGCAGCCGAGGGAGCAGGGAAGCCGGAGGAACAGTCTCTGCCCATGTGCAAGGCACTGGCTTCGGGTGACCGAGAGGGCGGTGAATCTTTTTAGAGTTGGCGAGAAGGCGAGATCTTGGGCTTCACCTAGCTGGAGGGACAGGGGACTCCCCAGTTGGGTTTTCCACTCCCCTCTCCCACCCCGCGCGCGCCTGGCCCAGCGCTGAAGCCTCACTTCCAAAATGCTGGGGGTGACTGGGATTCTCTCTGTTCAGCGGGAAGGCAGCAGGCAAGTGGTCTAAAGGCGGCGGCGGCAGCAGCAGCAGCAACAGGGAAGGGGAGAGCAAAGAGAATTTAAAAAGAGACATCCGCTCGCTCTCACACGCTGAGGGGGAGGCAATCGCCTTTCCCCCGAACGAGAAAGAGCCACAAGAAACCATGAAGTAAAAACTTTGGAAAGCTGCCACGGGAGATGTTGCACAAAAATCTGGAGCCTTTCAGGAGTCTCCTCCCAGACGTTGGAGATTTGGGGAGCAGCTGATACAGCAAGGAGGGCTCTTGCAAGGATTCAAGGTAACGGTGCAAGGTTTCGTGATTTTTTTTCCCCTCTGTCCCCTTTTTCATTGTCCTTTTGGCGTGTCCCTTGGGAAGAGGGTCATTTTCCCCTCGTGGAACCCTCTTGCCCTGCTGCCTGGCAGTTGCAGGAGGAGGGGATGGTTCTACTTCTCTTAGTTTATGTCTTGTGAAGCAGAGCCGTGGACTTTGGGGTTTAGCTGGAAATCGCTCTGGAATTGCTCCGGTGTTGCATGGCTGTCGCACAGGCTTGGGCACTCTGCCTGACCTATATTGTTTTTGCCTGGTTTAAGTCCTCAAAGTTAGTGCAACTCCCATTAGCTTCAGAAAATCCAATCGGTAGCAAAATTGCAGAAGATAACAAGGACTTTTGCCTGCCCAGCAGATGCGGGATTGAACTGTGCCAGGGTTCACTGTATTTGGGGGGGACTCTAAAGATCTGGTACGGTGATGCACAACACATCTGTATTCACATGTTGGTACAGACCTGCAGTATGCCTTTAGAGACTAGTCTCTTTCTCCCAGGCACATGCAGCTGGGGAAAGATAATTCCAAAGATTGAACCCTATTTGGTTCTCCAGGGTGGTAGCACAAGCCTCATGGATGGAGCTGAGCCTGGCAGAGCACTGGAGACACTAGGGGAGACTATAGCTGTGCTGAAGGGAAGGGTGTGCTGGTCTCATCCGACAGCTCGCTCTCCCTGCTTCTGTGATCATCTGGGTACACAACCAAATGCTGCCTGTGGCGTGTGTACGTATGTGTATATGTGTGTGCTGATGCTGTAAGCAGCAAGCTTCTTGCAGAAGAACCAAGCCTGTGCAACACCCTGCCCAGGCCACAGATGCCTGGAGTGCTTCTGCCCAGTAGGAGCATGAACTTGGGAGCTACTGTTCTACCCTAGAGGAATTTTCTCCTCACCAAGCAGTCCCTCTGCATGGCACATATTTATCCAGTGTATATAGACCTAAGCCAAATACTAATAACCAAGCTAATGTACTATAACGTGATTGAATAGACTCCTCTGTAAAGAACTGTGTGTGTGCTCTTCCATGTCCTGGGAGCACGTTGCCCTGAGTAGGAACCAATGTTTTGTTAAAAGGGTAACAATTATAAAAGGCCATGCTCATAGCCAGTCTAGGCCTTATCCAACAGGGACAGTGGTAGTCAGCCTAGACCAGTCAGAAGGATAAAAGGGATATTGTAAGTCATATATTTCTGCCTCTGTTCTCCAGAGATGTGCATGTTGAAGTAACATTCTCTCTCTCTCTCTCCTTCTCCATGCTCTCTAGAAGACATGCAATGTCAGTCTTAACCAAGCAGCTAAAATATTTTATCAAATCCCCTGGGGGGGGCAGTCTGATGACATCAGGCAACAGCAAAGTGATTCTGGAGTTTGTGTTTTCCCTCTTGACTTTCACACAGTTGTGTGTGTTATTTTTTTTTAAGGCATGACCCTCTGGAGTTCTGTTTCACTCAAATAAGTTGCTTTGCAGCACTGGGGGCATCATCAAGCAATGCTACCACAATGACCCTGTCTTACCAATAGCATAGCTGTTGCCCACTATGGGGAAAGAGGCATGCTTTTCTTCTTTGAGGAGGGATATGATTTGAAAAGATGCAGAGAATAGATCTGTGACATGTTTGAGGGTAAGAAAGCAAATATCAGACCATAGTCTTCCCTGCTGGAGAGCAGCTGGCTGCAAGGGCTTGGCAGCTGGGCCACAGCCATGGGGAAGACAGAGGCATTCTTGACTCTGACTTCCTTCTCCTCACCAAAAATGAAGCTGGCTTTTTCCTCCAGAATGGAGTGGTGTGTGCTGCAGTGTGGGCACAAGAAAGGAGGTGAGGAGAGAGGTCTGAGGAGGGCAGAAGGACCCTGCTCTGGCATTGGCCTGGTCTCCAGGATGGGGAGCATCTCCTCTTCTTGGCCCTTCAGATCCTCTTCTGGGTGTTCCTTTTTGGCCTCTTGACAGGTTGTTTACTGAGCAAGGCCAGAGGGCACAGAACTCCCTGCGTCATCAACTCCTGATCCCCTTTCCCAAGACACCAGCTAGCCACTGGGGAGCGCCACATAAGAAAGATCCCCTTTGCGAGGGTGCTTCAAAATCCCTCTGGAGCTCATAAACAAGAGATAACCTGGAGAGACTGGAGCCATCTGCCTGGGCACTTTTTGCTGACTAGGATGCTTAGTGTTGAGGTTTCCTGGTTAGTGTTTAACAAAACACGATGCAGTATATGTGTGGTGATTCGACTCTTGCTCTTAAGTAATAAGACTTTCTATATATTTCATAAAAACTTCCTTTTGCAAAAAGCTGGGACCATTTTATGGAGTTCTTCTAACTAATCCTCACACAGATTATTGTCTCATCTATCTTTGATTACCCTAAGAAGTAGAGATAGAATGATTTTAGCCTACTTGGAAAAGGGAGGGCTGTGAACCTCAGGAAGAGATCCACTTTACCTTGGGCCACACAGCAATTAGGGAAAACCCTGGAATGGGACCTGGATTTTATTGCTCCTACACCAACTCCAGTCTCCACTGGCTTCTTCTACGGAACAGTTTAATCCTAGCAACTGTGATCTGCTTTAGTTGTTCTGTACTTTACAGGGCTGAGAAGGTACAGTAACCCAGGGATTCTCTTCTGGCACAAACCTAAAGGTAGTGAGGGATAAAAGTCTTACAAGGCTTTGCCCTCAAATATCTTATAGTCTAGTTAGGGCTTATATCTGGGGAAAGGTAAATGACGATATAAGTTCTAAACAGCAGTTCAATATGAGAGAAGTCAAAAGGTTGACCTAGTTAATCTGCAATTGGTTTGCACATATAGAGAGGGCTATCAGTATTCAAACAAGGGAGACTTGGAGTTGAGCTATGAGGGATGGGGTAGGATTTGTTTGGATAAGGAGAGAGGAGCCAGAGGCTCACAGCTGATGGAGACTCTTGACTGTAGCAGAGTTGAAAAGGCTGGAAATTTCTAGACTTAAATGATTCCTTGGGTAATACCCTAAGTCACCACTTCCCTTGCAACCTGCAAATCTTATAGATCTGGTTTAATTATTTTAAGCATATATTGGCCTAGAGGAAGTTGCTCTAGGACCCAGACAGAGGGATTTGTAATGCTGGACATCTCATTAGGCATTGAAAATTAATTATCTGGTGTTCTAGACTCCAGTCTAATGCACATACATTGGTAAAAATATTGCTCAAGGTCAGAGAGTTTGTCAACATCACATCCAAAAATTGGAATAAGGACATTGGGGGAAAGAAGGGAAATTTCAAGAAAACCTGAGAAATCTCCTCATATTGTAAAACCAGACTCTCTTAAGAGAGAGCTTTGATTTTCCTCTATTTCCTACTTCCCCACCCAAATGTTCCTCTTGGGGTTTACTTAGAGCCGGCAAAATGCCAAAGCCCTTAGGCATTTAGCATGGAGCAGAAGATTTTCAATCTTAAGATTCTTGAGCATGCCCATATACATAACCTCTTGTTGCCCCTTCTCTTTCCCTTTTAATAAAACATATGCTTTAGCCGTTACAAAGGAGGAGACCACAAGAAAAGCAAGAGGGGGTGGGGTGTGGTATTGCCTACAGCTGTACCACAGAGTACTGTGATTCCTCAGCTGAGCAGGAGAGACAAGAGGCAATCCGCCAGCCTACGCAGTGCTATGGAAGGGCCAAGGGCCCAAGCTGACGAGGAGAAGGCTCCAGGGAGCCAGACATACACACTTGCTACAGCAGTAGGCTTCTCTCCCAGAAAAAAAGGTCAAGGTAAAGCACGGTCCTGCGAGAGGTCTGGTAACATAACCAACCTATTCCTCAGTCTTCACTTGGTTTGAGACATCTGTTCAGGCTGCATGTTGTCGCTGCTTAGGTGGCCACCTTCCTGTCATTGAGGAAGTTCCTACTGGGCATAAGAGGAGAATGACTTGCCTAAAGTCATATCATAATTGCTCTGAGGTCAAGAAGAAAATCCCAGGAACTCAATCTGTTTGTGTGATTTGCCCAGAAGGTCATTCGGGGAAAGAGTCTCTAGGGACATTTACTTTTTTTTGAAAACCCTTCCCTAGACCTTGCTGTCACCCTTGTTTTCTGTGTTAATGAGCGTACAGGTGGACTGTGGGTGTGACAGCTCTTCTCTTTACTCTTCAGAAGCATCCAGTGCCATCTTTTTGGCTAAGGTGGAAGCCCAGGCACATGGGCATATGGATAGTGGTTGTGGAAGAAAGCTTGTTCTATCTCGGAGAGAACTGACAATTGGCACAGATTTACTTCACTGATGACTCCAGTGTACCATCCTCCTCTGACCAATTAGGGGCAGGTTGGTTCCTCTTTAAATTGTCATTCTGCCATGCAGACAGAAGTAAAATTGAGTAGTATCACTATAGCATCCAGTCTTCAACATCCAATCTTTTCCTTTTTCCTGGAACTCACACATAATGCAAATGTATCTGGAATACTGGACTGGGCATAGGTAGTTGGCAACCTGATACCTCTCAGGACTGAGATCTACTCTTTGTTATCCAACACAGCCACTAGCCATAAGTGGCTCGTGAGCACCTGCAATGGAAATGGAAAAATGGAAAAGTACACAGTGGATTTTGAAGACTTAGTTTTAGAAAAGGATATCAAGTATCTCATCAATGCTTTTACATTTTACCATGTTAAAATGATAATCTGGGTATATTGGGTAAAATAAAATATACTTAGTTTCACCCATTTTTTATTTTTTAATGTGGCTATGAGAAAAGCTAAACGTGTGTCTGTGACTCACACTGCATTTCTTTTGGACAGTGGTGGCCAAAGTCCTGCAGAGTAGTGACAGGTTAATGGGGAGAAAGGGCAGAGCCTGAGACAGGAGTAGCCAGAGACATAAAAGGAGAGAACATGGAAGGAGTGGTCAAGAGCAGCCCAGAGTGAGCCTCTGAACGTGTATTTCTCAAATTTAAAGTAAAGCAGGGCACAGAGGCCTTGCACGGGCCTATATTTATTTGAGGCTGGAACTCATGAACTGTGACAGCCCACCCAAAGCCTCTGCAAAGAATTGCAGCTCTCGGTTCACATGCAAAAAACGAGCAGGTGGGAGGCCTGGTGATGTTAAACTAATGTTTTTGAAGGGTCATAAGTATTGGATCTTTAGGGTCTCCCTCCAAAGTGTGAGGACATGCCAGTGGAGATCAGCTGAGTGTGCTTCATGTGCAAATCCCCTCCTTCTTTCTCATCTCTGCCTCATCGTAACCATCCCTTGTGAGAATTTTTCCTTTTTCAAAACAGACATGTTGATCGTTTGGTGAGGAGAAAGAAAAGCCACCTCTATGTGTTAAAGAATTTTTTATCACAGTATCAGTGAAAACAAGAGGGACAAGACATAATGACTGTTATTGAACAATGACAGATCTGAATAATATAACTCATTCATTATTATTATTATTATTATTATTATTATATTGTTAGTCACTGCAACAAGGTTTGGCCATAGCTAGAATTCCTGACATTTGCTCAGTCTTTTACAGGTCACAAAATGTTTTCACGAACTATATTTCATCTGATTCTCACCATGCCCCTGGATGGCAACTGTTACTTCCATTCAAGGTTTTCTATGATTTGCCTCCAAATTCCCTTTATTACTGTTTTTTTCTGATTTTTCTCTTTATATGCATCTCATTCATTCTTGCTTAATCACACTGATCCTACCTTTCCTAAATATTAACCATGTAGAAGAGGCATCATTACCTCTATGAGCTTTAGTTTTGTTGTTGGTGGTGGTGCCATCTAGTCAGATCTGACATATGGTGACCGGAAGTATAGCAGAATGAAATACTCCCCAACATCGTGCCATGCACAGTCTTTTTAATGTTTGAGTCCATTATTGAGGTTGCTAGGTTTCTTCTCATTTTGACTTGTGCCATATCAGCAAAAGGAAGTCCCAGGGGCTTTATTCCATTCCTGTTAGTCATTGAGGTCAACTCTACTCTAATGAGGCAGCTCTTCCCCAGTCATTTCTTGAATGCCTTCCAGCCTGGGGCACTCCTTTTCCAGCACTACATGTGACAGTGTTTCTTTGCTATTCACAGGGTTTTCAATGGCTAATTGTTTCAGGAGTGAACTGCCAGGTCCTTCTCCCTACTTGTCTTAGTCTGGAAGCTCAGCTGAAACCTGTCCACCATGGGTGGCCCTCCTGGTATCTGAGATACTGCTGGTATAGTTTTCACCATCACAGCAACATGCAAACCCCCACAGTACCACAAATGGATTGACACATGGGTCCTTAGTTTTAGCATCTATGAAAATGAAGATAAGAGTACCCCATCATTCAAATATTTTTTCTCAATGTTAAATAAGAAAAACTATAGAAGGTCCCACATACTGCTCCAGGTATATTGTAGATGCTCAACAAACATTAATCCTCTTTCCTACTAACGTTCTTCAGTTTGACACCCCCACATTTACAAATGTCCTAAGTTGGACTCATTGCATGCACTGATTTCACACCCAAGTCATTGCTTTCCCCAAATACCCTGCTTTAATTAGTGGCACAACTAGACTTCCAGAGGGAAAATTAAGAAATGTGAGTTGAGCTGAGCATCCCTGTCTCTCTCACTGCCACCCCTCCCGTCCAATCAATCACCAAGAGGAAAAAGTTGTTCCTCCTACCGATTTCTCAAAGCCATGCGTGACTTCTCCTTTGCCTGAACCTTCCAGGGTTTGCTCTCTTATTTCCTGTCTGGGATTTAGCTCAGTCGATAGAGCGCTGCTCTACAGTCTCTGAGGTCCCAAGTTCAACTCCCAGCACCGCAAAAATGGGAGAAGGATGTGGCAATCCACTCCTGAGGAAATCCTGAAATAGTCCGTCATTGAAAACCTATGAGTTGGACACCACACCACTTAATGGCACCTAACAGCAACATTTCCTATCTGAAGGTCAGCACCTCGGTCTCCTCCTGGCAGCCGGGGTGATCTTTCCAAATGGTACATTTGATTATGCTTCCTGTTTCATCAGAACTCCCCAGTGATTGCCTAGTACCAACAGAATGAAACACCAATTTTCTTAGCACGAGAAACAGAAGCTCCTTCTGAGCTGATCTAATGGTCTCTCTGTACATCTCTCCCTCCTCCCCTTTCTCAGTGCTGCCTCTTGAAACAACAGGCAGTTCCCTCAGCACTCTGGGCCTTTATATGTGCTGTGCTCTTCTCCTGGAGCACCTTCCTCGTCTCTGCTTCCTAAGGGGTTACTGAGCTTCAGGACTCTGTAAATATTATCTCCTCTGTGAAGGCTTCTCTGAGACTCTGGGACAGAATTAATTGCCTCCTCCTCTACACTCCTACACATCTCGCTCAAACTGGGCTCTTGCACTGTAGTCTCACCACAGTGTAATGATTTGTTTATATGGCTGGCTCCTGCACTGAGCGGTGGGGTTGAGATTGGGCTTTTCAGACATATTTCTCAGGAAATATTTATTAAGTATACTGAGTATATTATTATGACTATGTGCCAGGTCCTATTCTTCACCAGGGGCATTTGACAGTGAGTACCACCCATGAAAGCCTGGCCATCAAGGTGCTTCCATTCTGGAGGGAAGATATGCTGATAATCATGATAATGATGATTATTATGGACATTGCTGATAATAGCCAACATTTTAATAGTGCTAATGTGTCAGGCCCTGTACTGAAGACTTTATATACATTGACTCATTTACGTATCCTAATGATCCTATAAGGGATGCAGTGTTGTCATTTCCATTTTATATATGATAAATTGGAGGTCCAGAGAGGTTAAACAACTTTTTAAAGGTTATACAGCTAGAAAGTGGAAGAGCTGTTATTCTAACAAAATTTAGATCCTGAGTCCTCATATTTTACTATGGTATCCAGAAAAATGACCATGTAGGCTGATGAATATATGAGATAATTTCAGGTGATAATAATGGAGGGAAAAAATAGGGTATTGTAGGAAAGCTTGACTGAGAAAGAGGTCAGGGGAAATCTTTTAGATTTAAATTGAAATGTGATTTGTCACTGAGAAATGTAGTCAGGGCTGAATTTGAATCCGGGATAGGGCTGAATGCGGGGATCTAAAGAGGAGAAATGCTTCATTGTGTGTTACTGGGATTCTGTTTGCTGTGAGGCTCCCCCTTACCCTGGACCTAAGGTATCAGCCTCGGTCCTGGGTGGTCTTGGGGAGCAGAAGATAGGCCAAATCCTTTCAAACCTGTCCCCAACTACTCCACTTGTTCCTTCTGTTAAGACATATCTCACAAGGTGTCCAGCTCCATGCTCTTGACAAAGGTAGAAGGCAGGACACACATGCGCATGCACACACACACCCCTGCCCCCCACAGCTTTGCTAAACCACTTTACTTCTCTCCTGTGAATGACCTGTCACTCAGAACCTTGGTGAAATGACAGGCATAGGCACAGCAAAAAGGCTGGAGACAACCCAGAGGCATGAGCAAAAGGGGAAAAGAAAATTATTTTTTAACAAGATGAGAAGTGAATTGGACTTGAGGGAGAAAGGGGAGTTTGCTTGGGGAGGGCGAGAGGAAGGGGATGCTTCTGAGATGCTGACAGCTTGCTAGGTGGCAGTTCACTCTAAGTTTATATATGACACACATGTATGCACACATGCCTATATATTCACACACACGCACACCGCGTATGTGCCCCTGTATCTATATCTTCTCTATGAATATTTCTCAGAATAGAAAAGTTAAAGGAATGATTTGGAAAGCAGGTGAAACTTAGATGGATCAAGTTCACACATATTTAATACACAGCCAATGTGTATTTTATGATAAAAATTGTAGTAGGCTCATTTTTCCTTGTACTATCTCATTTAATTTTCATTCCAACCTTATGAAGTGAGCATCATTCCTGTTTTGCAGACTGACCCCGAGGAAGGCAAATCCAAGAGGGGCTGACATGCAGACTCTGGGCTCTTGCTCCTCCCGTTCCATGCCCTCTGCTTTGCACCCCAGGAAGCACTGACAGTCAGGTGGAGAGAAAAGACCCCTGACTTCTAGGTCAGGCAAGCTCAGCCTTCCATCTTGTCCTCATTGCTTGCCAGCCACGGGAACCTAAGCTAGCTTAGATAACTTCTGTGAGTTTCAGTATCCGTCACCTAAGAAATGAAAATAACACCTTACCTTGCAAAGAAATTGTGAAGAGTAGAGGTAAGATTGAAAAGTACCAGCAAAGTACTTGCCCCATTATGGCACTTCAAAAAATGGTAGTGGTGGTTTTGTGCCCCAGGTGTGAGCCCTGGTAGGATGTTGACTTTCATGGAGAGCAAGGATCGGCTCCAGCTTTGGTCAATCAGAGTTGAGTAGTGGCTTCAATACATCCTGCTGAAGGCCAGTGAAGCACCCACTTCCCAAGAATAGTTACCACCTGCCAGCTACCATGCTAACTGCGTCCCAGGCATTGTCCATTTAGTCATGTAGCAAACTCTCTAGGATGGATTGTTGCTTTCTGTTTATAGATGAGGTAATTACAGTTCAGAGGGATTAAATAACTCACCCAAGTACTCACAGTGCAGATGTGGCGGAGCTCAGATTTGCCCTGAGGCCTATCAATACAAAAGCTGGGCTCTTCAACATTGGATGTTGCAGTGGTTACTGTCTTAGGTCATGGCCACGGGAAAGGGCACTTTTGTGGTCAAGGTAAGGGTAGTCATTCTGATGTTTAAGCTAAATCTGTCAGGAAAGAGAAAGAACCATTGTTAGACCCTTAAGAGATATCTGGGAACAGGCCACAAGGGTTGGTTCATGTTAAACAATGCTGCTAATGGGTTCAATCCACAGTACAGGGGTAAGGGGGCATAAAGTTTCTAGTACAATGCCTTACACATCCCAGGTACTTAGTTTGTGTGGGCTAGATATTTCAAGTGCTGCCTTTTCTGAATATAGGTATGCTCCATTTTTCAAAGGAGTAGGCTTTCAAGCCAAATAAAATTAGAGATCGCTGTCCCTAGAATCACACGAAAAGGTTTCCCTGAGTTACACAAGAATATATTAGTGGTGATTTTTAAACTTTCAAAAAACAGAAAGAGCAATAGAAGGCTTTAATCCATAAACCCTTGCTTAGAACCCCAGTATATAAAGCAGATACGTGTGGACTGCTCTGGCTGGAGCAGGCCTGAGGGTCCAGAACTCAGCCACCAATCCCTTCTTTTCCTTAGCCACAAGTGCTGCCTGCTTAGAATGCCAAAGGTTGTTAAAAACATATTGAAAATCACTGTACTATATAGACGTCCTTTAAAAAATAAGACTTGCCATTCCCTTAAAATAATAGGTGACGTTAAAATTGATCATAAAATATTAGACCTTCACCAACCCAGACACATCTGTGATGTTCAGAGAGACTAGGACAAATTACTGTTGTCCTCTCTTGTTCTCAGTGATTGAAAATGCATGAAATTCAATGTGTCTGCATAAATGTCTGCTGTGTGCCAGGAACTGTACCAGACCCTGAATGTGGTAGCTGTGAGGTCTCCTTCAACTCTGAAAACTCCTTGTGCACTACAAATTATTATTCCCATTTGAGGATGAGAAGAATTAGGTATGGAGAGGTTGTCAGTGATCCAAGATCTCATTGCTAGTGAGAAATGGAGCTGAGATTTGAACCCATGTTGCAGAAAAGATGAGAGAGCCTGAGTCTGGCCACCAATCCCTGCAGCTCCAACAGTGGACAGAGACAATATTATTGTTGTTCTTAGGTGCCGTCAGGTCGTCTCCGACTCCTGTCGAACCCCCCCCCCCTCCCGCCGCCGGGATTGCCTTGAGAATGGATTGCCACGTCCTTCTCCCATTTTTACAGTGCTGGAAATCGAACTCGGGACCTCAGAGACTGCAGAGTGGCCCTCTACTAATTGAGCTAAATCCCAGCTGGGAGAAAATAATAACTCTCTCAAGGTTTCTTATTTTTTTTCCAACACTCCTCAGTTGTGAGGTTTTAAGTAAGGACTTTGTTTTCCTGGGGATCCAGGCTGTAGTCCTCCCTCTGAGTTTCTTCTCCTCCTGGTCCTCTACCTCCGGGAAGGCTTGACCATCATGGTCTATCCTCAGTGGCAGTTGGAGGTGGGGTTTGGAGGTTATCCAGCTCCATCCCTCCCTCTGGAGCCTTGAACAGCCTTCTGAACGCGAGGTGGCAGGGCACAGGGGAGGATTCCTGCTCAGCTGTAGTCTTCCTAGCCTGGAGAGTGGGCTAACTGGGGAATGTGTGATGGGACTGCAGAGGGGGGAGTGCTTGCAATCCCCTTGAGGTTTAGACATGCTTAAGCCTGAATAAGGACTGCGGGGCAGTTCATTTCTGCCTCCCCCTCACTCCGTGTGCAAGCCATTCAAGATTCTATAAATACTTCCTCAGGCAGGAGCAGGGGCAGGTGATGAGCAGCGTTCCGGCGTGTCATGGAGTCCTTGGAAGCACCCTGCACATCCTGTCTCTTCTGCAATCTTGCCCCTTTGGGATTTGAGACCAGAGGGATAACACAGCAAGGTCAGCATCATCCTGAAGCCTCAGGGTACTGGAGACCCCTAGAGGCAGAAGGCTGTGTTACAAGCCCCCTGGCTGCGGAGGCGCTGGAAAGTTCTTGCCTAGAAGGTGCTTTGGAGTGTCTGGCATCTTCCCTAAAGGGATGGCCGGGCGCTAGTGTGTGCGTGCACACATATGGTCGTGTGCGTGTGTGCGGAGTGGGGAGGGATGGCTACATTTGCAGAAGTAGTCCTGTCCAGATCTAAACTCATTATCTCTGGTCCTGTCCCTGCATCCCTGGCCCATGCTCGCTTTGCTCCCAGGCTGTCAGCAGCTTACCCAGCCCTTGCAGCAACCCAGCCCTTGCAGCAACCCGGAGACTGCTCTCCTTGGCAACTCCCCACCACCTCCATCAAGATGATAGCATCCCCTCAGGCCCTTCCCACCTCTCAGTAACCTGAGCACCTAATTTGTGCTGAAGTATTAATGACTAATAATGATTTGATGTGCTGCCCTCTCTAATTAACACTGGTGCATTTCAAAAGAGAAATTCACAGATTTTAACCCAAGATTGATGTTCTCCCTTTTAAGAGGAACTGTAGACGCCTCAAGAAGACCTAGAGAGCTGCCTATTCAGTACATACACACTTCCGATCTTAGCAAGGTTTGGAGGCCCTGGAGAAAGGCCCACGTAGAATTTCCTAAAGGAGGCCTACTCCAATCCACAATCCTTAAAGATAACACTCATCCATACAACCTTGATTAGAAGAAAGCTGGAATGCTAGGGTTGACAAGGATGCTTCCTAGTGTCTCAATATCAGATCTCTAGGTGTCTAATGGGTTTTTATTCACACTTGATATGTATGACCAAGTCATTGAGAGAAGACACCCTGATATGATTATCCTGGAGTCAAGTCTTTGCCAAGCCCTGCTATGTACTAGCTATATGATCTTGCCCGTTTACTTTAGTATGTATGCCTCAGTGCCCACATCTGTAAAATAGATACAGTGAAACTCATATCACAGGATTGTTTTGATCAGGAAATGAAGTAATGCATAATTAGCACTTATCATACCATCTGGTGCCGGCAGCCATAGCCCTGTGGCAACCGATCATGTCAGATCTTGGAAGCTAAACAGGGTCAGGCCCTGTTAGTCCTTGGATGGGAGACCGCCTGGGAACACCAGCTGCTGTAGGCTTGGGAGAAGGATCTGGCAACCCACTCCCAAATATCAATCTGCCTTTGAAAACCCTATGAACAGCAGAGAAGCACTAACATTAGTGTTTCATGTTTTGTATGTAGGATAGCTATGAGTTGGATACCAATTCAACGGCACCCAACAACAACAACAACAAAAACATAGCATCTGGTATACAGAGAGTGCTCAATAAATGACAATTCTTGTTCTTAATCTTATTTTACTATTTTTTCCCCTATCTCAAACTTCCAGGGGAGGGTGGCATGCAAGTGTGGTATTAATTTATTATTTAAATGCAGTGAAGCAGCCCAGCCTCTTAGATGTGGTTGGTTTGGAAATGAACTAGATTTCTTTCCAGCTACTAGTGCTGCATGAGATTTTTTTTTTCCCACTTCTACTTGGTTTCTTTAAGTCAACCTTACAAATACAGTGATGGAAATGGATTTGGCAGCGACTTAGAAAGACTTAATGCATTTTGGAAAGAGAAAAAAAAAGCCATAACAAAAGCTGGTTTGTTTTTGTGATATATGGTTCCTATGATATGACAAAAATCCATTTTTATGCTTAGGAAAATTGGCTAATTTTAAAACAGTTGACACATACCATATGCATATAGAGTAATGATAGATTTTGCTCAGGCAAACAGCAGAAGAACACAGGGCCAGAAATATTTCTGTTACGGCTTTAGTCAGTTAAATTCCTATTTGATGGCAGCGCTGCCCCACGGAGGAGAGGGAAGTGACATAGAAAATGGACTCACAGTGGCCTCAGGTGCTTGAGTAGGATATTTGATCATAAAAACAGCATCTACCAAGAATGGAGCAGGGATGCTGTGTTTTCATGAAATGAGTAAGAGACTTAGAAAACTTTCAGGGTAGTAAGCTTTATATGCAAGAAATTACATAGTTTATAAAGATATTATCTAGACAAATGGTGCAAAAAATATAGAACTGGTAGGTCCCCCTGATTTGGGGGAGCTTCTGAACTTTGCCTGGCCATTTCTCCTGTTCAGAACATGGCTAATTTTTTGCCTCTTAGTACTCTTTACAGTGTGCTTTGGGATCCTCTTATTTATAGGGCTGCATAACAACAATACAGCATAATGAGCAGGGAATCACAAGTATCTCCAGTTACTGCTAATAAAGGCAAAGAGAATACTTATGAAAACAAGGTGGTACAAAGATTGCACATGGACTAAGAAGTGGTTATGAGAAGTTTAAGACAGAGACAAGCACTCTATTACCTGGATATCCTTTCAGCTTTCCAATGCATGCTGACCAGAATTCCAGCCCCTTATGAGCTGAGGGTCTGCAATCTACTCAACACAAAGCTGTTGGCTTTATTTTATTTCTTTCTAGGCATGACTTAATTAGCAACTGCAAAAGAAAAAGCTGAATGACTAAGAAGAGGTTTATGATTAGGTGTGCCTGGCTCAGCAATTTGACATTCTAATCCTGTTCTTTCTCACCTTAAACTGGACAGAGTCAGCACAGCTGGATTTTTTTTTCTTTTTCCCGTAATTCACCTAGCTATTGGGTTTTTCTTCTTCTTATTCCTCTCTCACATCCTCTGCTTCATTTGGCTTTTTTGTCTGGCTTCCTACTGCATGTTTTTTTTTCCTACTCAGGATATCAACAAACAAGCATACAAACAAACAACGAAACAAGTATCTGGTGATTCATCTGTGACTGAGCCATCTAGAAAAGGAATTTTTCTTCTTCTGACTTTGACTCCAAGAATAAGCCAGCACCCCCCACTCCACCCTGTCTCCTGCGTGAATTTGACTACTTAGGTGACTTCTGTCAAGGTCCTGTAGTGATGCTAAGAGGCTAAGCAGTGTGCTGGTTCCCTTCATTATAGACATCAACATCTTGAAGGCAGGATCTGAATCCTATTTATTACCATATCCTCAGTACAATATCAAGCACAGGGAAGACATTTATGTTTATGCAATTAAATTCAAATCAACAAATCCCCCAAACCTCACTACTTATTCCACCACACCCATTTCCATTAAAGTATGGGCTATTGGGAAATTAACAAGCACCCTCCATGCTAAGGATATTGAATATTCAAGATTTCAAACTAAGAGAATTGCAAAATTCAAGAAGTGTTTCCTTTAAGGCAATGGTTCTCAAAATTTAATGTGTACCTGGGGAGCTTATTAAAATGCAGAATCTTCAGCCCCTCCTCCAGAGAATCTGATTCTGTCATGCAAGATCCAGAAAACTGCTTTTGTAACAAGCCAATGATTTAAAGACCACATTTTGAGAAATACCATTTTAAGGCAATCTGAATGAAATGTTACCAGAACTCAGTTTAATGCAATATGAGTGGGCCCTAAGTGGTTAATAAGTGCCATATAGAAAAATAAAGCTTCTGTGATTAGAAAGGTTGGGAAACATGGTATTCTTTTCCCCAGCCCCAATCCATCTCTCATACAAACAGGAAGATTTACAATGCACTTGACATTTTAGAGGGTCTGAAAAGTTCCACAATAAAGAGAAATGTTTAACTTTATTTAACCAAATATTTCAAATATATATGTGTTATATATGTAATATATATAACACACATATATTATATATGTATATATATGTGTGTATATGTGTACACACATATATATACATATATATAATATATGTGTGTATAATATATGTGTGTATATGTGTGTATATACACACATATATATATGTATATGTGTGTATACATATATATAATATATGTGTGTTAATGTATATACATATATGTATATATACATACATATACATATACACACATATATAATAAAACTGTTATTGACAGATGCCTATTAAATGTTGACAAATTTGGTGTGGAAAGCACTACCATTAGGGAGTGAGCAGCACCTACAGGACAAGCATGGCATTGCAACCCAGCTGTAGTACTACTAATTTCCAAAGGAGAGAATGAGTCAAGTGAGAGTGGAGTTGGGGGAATTACTAACCATGGGGGCTATCTTACAGTCTGGAGACATGTTAAAATAGCCCTTATTTTGAGTATCTATTAAGCAGTATTCTTATGTTTTTGATTATTGACTAACTTCTCAGAACAACCCTGTAAGTTAGACACTTTCATTATCTCCATTTCACTGAGAAGAAAATTGAGATATTGAAAAGTTAATCGTGTGCTAATGATCACAGAGTTAGGAAGTGGTACAGTGGGATTTGAACTCAGGAAGTCTTCTAGAGAGCCTCCCCTGTTAACTACTTTAACAGAGAGTGTCTCTTCTGATAGTGAGGTTCCAGAAATTATGGCCAGAGAGGAATGGCAAGTCCTAGAAGACATAACCTATCCTAGAGCCATGCTGCTTTTCAGTGCCTCCAGGACATTCTTTTGTACATGGACTTGTGATCACTGCCCTTTATTCATCAAAGAATTTATTATAATGACCGCCCAAACCTCTGAAAGATTTTGCTGTACTTAACCACGAAATATGCTGAGCAAAACAAACTGACAAGGATGATTCATGGATAGCAATTAGGTGCAGAATCTTGTGCCTACAAAATCCCAAATGGGGTTGGAGATCTGGCCATCCTGCTGATATGTTGATATGGAATACAGTAGCCTGGCCCTTGTCACCCTCCCTCACTTTCAATCTCTTCATTGCTCGTGGCACAGGGGGAAACTGGGCTGGAGAACATGATTGCAATTTTGACTTCTGGCAAATTATTTTGCTTCTTTGGCCCTCAGTTTCCTAATATGAATACAAAAAGAAGGAAGGAAAGACTGATATCCACATTTTTTGTAAGCCACATATCTATGGCTCATCCCAGTGTTTGGCAGAGGGAAGCATTTGGCTTCTTACACTCTTAGGGCTTTGAGATGAGACTGGTTTGTCACCAGAAACTTCACAGGTGTTAATGTAGAGGTAATGGAGGTCGAAACTATGGCCCTGGGGAGTGAGAGAGAACTGAAGAAGATACATATTGGCTCCCAGATCCTGCATTTTTTCAAAAATCCATGTGGGATTAGGCATCACTGGGGCTTGTAATCCAACCAGGATTCCTGTGTACTTTAATGTTCTCCTTTGTAAAAATATGAATGATACTAATTATGAGCATATATCCCTGGGAAACTGCATCTTCTTTATTAATGAATGCTGGGAGATTATCATGTGACCACCCTAATTTCTTCAATACTAACATTTTCTAGACATCATTTTAGAAACTCTACAAATATAAACTAAACGATGTGCCCCTTTTATGATAAGTAAACTGAAATTTAGGCAAGTTTGTTGCTGGCCTGAAGCCACACAAGTGGGTGAGGAAGAGTCTAAACCCAAGTTATATTTGTCTAGCTCAACTCCCTAACTCTTCCTCCCAACTGTTTAGGCAGAGTAGGGGGAAGAGAGGAAACAAGATGGATTTTTCCAATGGTTAAAGCTTAGAAAGAGACTTTAAAAGGGAAAGCAGCCTCCCCAGTACCCTCACCTTGTATCCCAAGGTCTGTGGCTCCCTTAATCAACTGTTTCCCACTCTAGCATGTGTGTCCCCCCCTTAATAGAAAATGTTTATAGTATATCCTGGTTGGCTGACCTGCCATCTGGCATCAGAGCCAAAAGCCCTTAAAGACTAAATGCTCTGGTCTCCTTAATTGATCTTGTAGTAGTCGATCATAGTGAAGACCATGAACTCTGGGTACCAGGCTAGCCATGGACTCCTCATTGTTGGTTAAAGCTGAGGATTGATACATAGGGGTTAACAATATGATTCTTTCTACTTTTGTATATGTTTGGAAATGTCCTATAATTAAAAAGATTAAGAATAATCCATGGATTCTGGAGTGAAAGATTCTTGGGCTGAAATTCTAGTACAAGCACTTTCTCCTTGTGTTATAGGAAAGGTGATGATTTAAATTTTTTGAGACTTATTTTCTCATCAAGAAAATCGAGATAACATCTATCTCAAAGGATTATTGTGAAAATTAAATAAGATAGTGAAACAAGCTTAACCCAATGACTGTCTCATAAGGGCTTGATAGATAACAACCATCACCCTTGCTGTTATTTTTGTTATCTTTGTACTTAGTATCATTTTGTGAGTTTCTTATAGCAGGTACTGTAATGGATTGAGCTTCATATTCATTCCATCTAGTTCAATTCCAAGCTCATATAATGAGAATAACAAATATTTATTGAGCTCCTTTGTTCATTTCTAGCTCCTAGAAAGTAGCTAGACAAAAAATAATAAAATCTCTGCCCTTGTGAAGCTTGTTTTTTGAGAGTGGAGACAAACAATAAACAAAAAATATAATATATAAGTTGCATTTTTGTCAAAAGGTAATAAGTTCTGTGGGAAAAATGTAGAAGAGAAAATTGGAGCACTAGAAGGTTGGTTGCAAGATTAAATATGAAGGTCAGTCTTGTCCTCAATGAGTAGATGACATTTGTATAGAGACTAGAAGAGGGGAGAGTGAGCCATGTGGATATCCAGAGGATTTTCCCACAGTGGGAAATTAATACATTTTGTTTAATAAGCTGCCTCATGATATCTATTGATATCTTTGATATCAATAGCTCATATATTACCTCTTAACTTCTGAGGTTTTCTTGCTTTATCCCATTATGAGCTCCTTAAGAGCTTTCCATTTGTGTTCATTCACAAAGCTCCCAACTGTATATTGTGTGTAGGTTAAGATCTGAGTCATTGTTTACAGAAAACAAACCAATACCTATCTTCTCTGAAAGTTATTTTTTAAAAGCAGAAACTGCAGTGTATAGATTTACAGTAAAATTCAGTCCATTCACCCATACCTTTATAAAACACTCATGTATTCCATGTTTTGTTAGCTTGGTATTTTCAATTAAGCTAACTTAGGACAAAGTATAAGTTAATTGTAGAGAAATCTATAGCTCAAGAAAGTTCTCAGGGAAGTGAGGAAGGCTTGAATACAGGAAGATGAAGAAGAGACACAAGTGATGCCTTTATACGGTTCTAACTATGACAAAAATGGGAGAAAGACCTGGCAGCCCATTCTGGAAACAAGCCCAAAATGATCAGCCATTGAAAACCTGATGAATAGCAGAGAAGCACTGACATAGTGCTAGGCATGGCACAGTGTTAGGGAGAGTTTTGTTCTGTTGTATATAATGTCTCTATGAGTTGGACCTTATTCCATAGCACCTCCCAACAGTAACACCTGTGACAAAACACTTCAACATGGTTTCATGTAGTTATGAATTGCAGTTATGCATTAATTAATTGAAAGCAATAGTTTCAGTTAGATTTGAAACATTCAAACAAATGAACGACTGCCAGTAAGGAAGCCGATAACAGAGACATTTTGGATTTTCTTATGGTACAATTAATAAGACTTTCATGGAATCACCTGACAGGTGAGACATGTATGTAAAGAAGGTCTTTGTGGTCACTGAGTCCTTTGGTAGCCAAATCTCCCAGAATAGAGTCCAAGACAATTCGGCCTCTGACCAAGCCCCTCTGCATAGTGAATGTTGTAGAAAAGTAGCAGAATGATTCATTTAGTTGCCCCCCATCTTTTCCAGAGGGGAGCCACAACCAACAATGGCAAATGACCTCTATGGTGATCAGTTTCCTTTAGGCTTAACCTGAAGGATCAGAGATGTGAAACTGCCCTCCTTAAAACAGATCTGCCCTGTGTGAAGCTGAGACGTCTTTTGATCTTTTACCTCAAGCAGTCTTGTCAATATAAATGCCTCTCAACTTGGGAACTATGGAACACCGATCATTGTTTTAAACAGAGGCGTCTGCATTGAGATGTCTTGTCCTCATAAAGCCTGATGGAGTAACACATTGTACAGCGGCCACTCTCCAGAGAGGCCATCACAAAAGCAGGTTGTCTATCGCCTGTCTCCCAAGGCAAACCCATGAATAAACCATCTTAACATTAAGTCATGTGCATAAATAATTTAAGATAGGCTTGTGAGGAAAAAGGAAGGAACAGTGGGTTATAATCACACCATTACTATGCTCTCAGTCAAGATTGGGGAGGCTCCTGTACATGCCATCGAGTTGAGTCCGACTCAGAGCAACCCTCATAGGATTTTCAATGGCTGATTACTTTGGGATTGCTTCAGGAGTGGATTGTCATGTCCTTCTCCCATTTTTTTGGTGCTGGGTAAGGAATCCAGGTCCTTAGAGAATGCAGCATGGCACCAGCTAACCAGCTTGGAACTTGGTAACAGGTGGTATATCAATAAGGTTCCATAGAACAGAAATCTCGCTGTACCTTATTGTCCTCTTTCCTGGAATTCAGTTGACAATGAATAGGGCCAGAGAAAACTCAAGCTTCCTCAGAATATTTCTGTCTTTCCTCTTTCGGTAGGCTGTCTCCAAACTAGCATGACTAGGGCGAGTTTCCTTTAGAAGTGAGCATGGATCTTCACCTCCCCGTATTGGGAGGACCAATCAAGTTGAGAAGCTGCAAAAACACCATGGAGAGGAGCCTGCTCTTCTTGTTTCTGATTGTGTCTCTCTCTCCTCACTTTTCTTCACTAAGCTGGAGTGATGTGACATTTTACAAAATGTCTTTTCAAGTCTATTTGCCCATCTGTCACCTAGAACAGTCCCCATCCCTCATTCTTTTTCTCTTCCACATATATTTCAAGTGCAGCTCTTTCTGCTTATGTCACACTTCCCTCCAATTTCTTTCCCTTGTTCTTTGTCAGCCAGCAAAAATCTCCCTCTTCTCATCTCCAGAACAGCCTACACACCATCTGCCGAGGTTGGCAGACTCTAGTTCTCTTCTCTTTTTCTTCCCCTGGTGGGAGTTGGTAAAGAAAAGCACAAAGATTCTCCTTTGAAGCAGCTGAGGCAAAGTGGGCCATCCTGGTAATCCCTATTTGTTGATGGACTTCAGTTTCATAGAATGGGAAGAGAGCTTTGGGGGTCCCAAAATACAGCTTGGATCCAGGCAGAGCAATATAGAGTAGACAATGGGGAAGAGAACAGACTGTAGGGTCAGATTGCCTGGTTTCTGTTTTGGGCTTTCCTAGTTGTATGATCATTCGTGACTCATTTTCACAGATCTGTCTAGGCCTCCTCATACAGAAAATAGATATGATCATTGTGTCTTCCTCACGGGTTATGGTGAGGATTGAATGAGATAATTCAAGTCTTCATATGGTTGCCTGGCCGTAAACGTTAGCTATTCTCATTACATCATCTTAAATGCATGTGCTAAAGCCTACTATCTCCTTCCAGAGCCAAGAAAATGACCCCAACCTATGAAGATATTTCACAGGACTCTGAGTAGGTCAACAAGTAAGAGTCCAGAGAACATTGACCCTTCAGAAAATATAAAGTTTCTGTTGCCTTCTTGGCCATAGAGCGCTCACTACAAATTCAGAAATCTCAATGCTCAAAAAGTCCTATTGAACCTCACATCCTAAATGAACACCTGGTCATTAGTACATGCAGCATTTCTGGAACTAGCTTCCAGAAATGCTGAAGTTTCAAAAGGCAACCAGGGCTTGGGCCAGGAAGTTTTTTAATGGCAGCCTCTGTTTCCCACTCCACTTCCTCTGAGAAATATATTGTTTGAGACCCATCTCCAATTAGGCTGTGCATACGCCTGTCAACCCAGCAACTTGGGAGGCAGAGCCAGGAGGATTGTGAGTTTGAGGCCAGGGGCAGCCTGAGTAACTTAGCAAGACCTTGACTCAAAATTTAAAAATATAGAAAATGGACTGGGATAGTACACTTGCAAAGTATGCACAAGGCCCCATGTTCAGTCCCCAAACACTGCAAAAAAAAATTATAATGAATGATAATATTTCTTTCAATAGGTTTACAAGTGGCATGAATCAATTGGAGTAATGAAAATAATAGGAAGCAACTTTAAATGTGGAGTTCATGTTTGCCGTGAAGCAATTAATCTGACAACTGCACTGCTATGAGCAGACATAAAAGGGATCTCCTGCAATCCTCATTTCCTCTCATTACTTCCCATCCTGTGTGCAGAATCCTCACCACCCTCCTAAAGTTAAGAATGTTTTGATTTCAGCCTTCTTACACATGGCAAGGAATGGCATTTGTGGTGGAGATAAGGGACGTACATTCTTGAGTCGAAAGCACACAGCATAACTCACCATGGATGTCGGCGTTCAGAGTTCATGCTCACTTCTGTGGTGGGTGGATGGGCCTGGAAATTATCCAAGGCTCAGTCCAAGAAGGAAATGGTTTGCAGAAATAAAGGTGAGATTTGAAGGACCCACTGTGAAAGATTTCTGGTCCCATACTCAGTCTGAATTATTTTTTCTCCATTACTGCACTCTCTGGGTCTGTGCATATATATTGGTTTGTGGAGAAGAACTGAGCCCATCCTCGCTTGAGTCTTATTAAGAACATCACTCACCTCCCTGATACAGCAGACTTTCAACTTTTATTAGTACCAATGACCAGTGACCAGACCTTAGGTTCAACTTTGGGTTCTTTATAATGATGGGTAAGAACATGAGTAGATGCAATTTGCAGAACACTTAAAACTTATTTTACTCAGGCCTTCCCATGGATATCTCATTATAGCAATGAACTAGGGCAAAAATAGATGATTTTTTACCCTGTTCAGCCAACATGCCAAAATGAATGCACTATCTGATAGGAGAAAACATAAGGTAGATAAGAAAATACCCTGAATAACATTTTTAAAAAGTAGATTGAGAAGTACTCCAGATCAAATGGCTCAAGAATAACTAAGATTTGACTAAACAGTAGGAGCCAGGTTGCAAGGGCTACAGACTGAACCTATTGCATTGGCTACAACCACCCAACAATAACAAACCACTACCTCTCGGGGTAGAGAAGCCTCAGAGGAGACAAAGCATCTCTCTGTGGGGTATCAATTCTGTGTGTCCACAGGCAGTGCAGCAAGAATGAGGGCAGCTTCTGTCCACCTTTCCTCTCCCAATCTATCTGTTTAACCATGGGTATCCCAGTATAATTGTGTCATTTCACCTGCCCCATAGCTAGAAGCCACAAACATGGGCTGCGTGAAGGGACAGACCCAAATATCCCCAGTAGCACTGTCATGTTTCCAAAGCAGTTTTGATCAGCAGTAAAAAATGACTGGATTTGAGCAATTTTAGGCTATTTACCAGGCTGTGAGGGGGAGGGATTAGAGAGACAATTAGACAAAATCATCTGTGTTATCTTATTGAAAGCAAATATCTGCCTTATGTTAATGGCATTTATAGGATCCAAAGAGGTAATACTAATGGAATTATAAGGGATGTGGCCAGGAATGCCTGACGGGCGTCTCTGATAATTTAATTAGAAGAAACTTCAGGAACTATATAATTGCATGAAATTCTTAGTTTCCCCTTGTTGGGCAATTTAACAAACTATTTATCTGTCTCTCTTCACATGGAGAAAGGAGTAAAACCATACTCTCTTTTGAACTTGAGCCATGCCATAAAAGCATCCATCAGGTAGAATTCAACAGAGAGAAGCCGCCCATATCCAGCACTTGCCCTCATCAAGGGCTGGGGTCTTTACATCAGAGACTGCTTGGCGCTTTTACAGAACTGTGTGGTTCTGTGCTTGTCTTTCCCATCATGTGGTGAAACTGCCTTCAAAAAGTCTGTCAGTATAGGAAGGAGACCTATGCATCTACTCCGATCACACTGTTTTATTCAGGAGGCAACCGAAAGTCAGGGGAGTAACTTACTTAGAGTAGTGACTTGCCCAAGGTCACAGAGCTAGTTATTGATGAAAGCTGCATCTGGAACCCAGTTCCCATTCTTTCCTGCTATTCTTGCAAAGGAAATGCTGGAATTAGAACTAGACAGGTACTGACACGTGAAGAAGATGCCAATGATGCTTGAGATACTCAGCTGTGTATCTTATTGTTTATATTATGCAGAAGAGAATAACATGGGCATTCTTTCTCTCCCATCAGTATTCAATATGAGAGGCTATGGGAGGGTTGTTTTCTTGTTTTATTCTGTTTTTCCTAATAACATTTTTAAAGTAACTTGTAGGAAAACACGTTTTCTATTCTTTCCAATATCTTAAAAATATTTTATATGATCTTAGTCCTGGTTCTTTCCATAGATAGGATTTTTACTTTGACATTTTTTTCTCATTCACAATTCAAAAAGGATAGATAATGGAGCTTTTACTCAGTAAAATATTTCTGAGAACCCAGGTCTAGACCTAGACATTGTATGGTGCCCTGGACTTTGCCTCAAAAGGACACTTACTTTTAAAGGACAGAATCATAAAGAAGATGAAAAATGCTCATTTGCTTGGTATCAGGAATGGGGATGAGATGCATTTGTAATATGCAGGCAGAATCTTGTGTCTAACCATTCAGTGTAGCAAATCTCCCTCTATCCTCTTTTAATTTTAATAAATCTTCATTTCTCCCTCTCTCCTGAACAGTTACCCATGACTAAGAAGATTTAACTCTCTTTCCAGACACATGAGTATCTCATACATATTTGCACATGGGTAGAAAATGGAGGACTGCAAAGTGGTGATGCTGTGTGTACACGTGTGTGCATGTGTACATGCATGGACAGCATACACATTAGGACTTGCCTGACCAAATAACAGGTGACCCTCCAATAGTCACTAGTCCCATTGACAAGCTCGACACTCTCTCTAATGACTTCCTATTTGCTAGAACACTTTTGGACTTTCTTTTTAAGCCAGCACCTTCTGGGGTAATTACAAAATAATTTCCACTCATTCATTAATTTGCTCACTGTTTCAACAAACACCTATTGATCACCTACTGTATGGCAAGTAATATGGCAGGATCCATGCATATGAAAGTTTTAAATGACATGTTTAGCACCCTTGAGGGGTTTACAGCCCAGGCCTTTCTTTAAAACAAGCCCTTTTCCTCTTCACTGTCCTCATTCATACTCATCATATTGGGTTCTAAATGACTTCTTGCCTAAACATAAATTATTCCCTCAAAGGACAAATATCTGCCACCATTAATTATATTTACAAGAATCTGCTTTGGGTTTTGGAGGCACATCCAAAAATACTATTGGGTCATTGCCACATCCCAGGAATAAAACACTGTACCTGTGAGACTTTGGTGCACAAAGTTGTCCTTTTGGATGTTGCAATGCAAGCATGTTTATTTCTATTTTATACTCTAAACGTGTGCCCACAGCTCCACAGTGGGCCTAGGCAGACTGGTAATGGGCAAAGCAGGAGTCCTTGCTATCTTTTTCTTTGGGCATCGCTCTCCCCTCCTGTGTCCACTCTCAGTCTCCTCTGTGTTGTTTCTCACTCTGTTTGGCCTTGAATCCCAGGCCTGCCACCCACTGGCTTTGTGACTTTAAGCAAGACATCTAACTCCTCTGAGCTCAAGTGAAATCAAAGCAACACCATTGCCTGCAAGGCTGGAGGGAGTCTGTTCCTGAAAAGCAGCTGGCATAGAGCCAAGACAATCTTGGATGCCAAAGGGCAAAGCGGAAGTTATTGACCAGCCATGAACAAGGCACGCTGAGAGCCAAGTGGAGAAAAATGTTCAGGGCCCGAGTTGTAGATGAGCGGCCAAGATGGCCTGTAGGTAGCATTGTCAATAACAGCCCAGGACCCGAAAAAAAAAAAAAAAAAAACTGGCAGATGGCATTCTGCTGATTTGTTGCTTCTTTTAAAAGGGCTTGGGTCCCCCCTCTCTGAGCTGTTGCCTCAAAGCATTTGTGAAGAATGATACCTTCCTCACTGGGTTATTTTAGGATTTTGATGACATACTGTGTATGAAAGTGCTTTGAAAACTGTAAAGTGCTCTAGAAATGCTAATTTCTCTATTTACCCCTTTTCAAAACTGCTCAAAGCTGGCAATTTATAGTGGGATAAGAGAAAGAAATTCATGGTCAGGAGTAGAGGACTGATAAAATTGAATGGAAAGCACATTTTAATGGATTGCATTCTCCCAGCTCGGTTGTTCCAAACCAGATATACATAAAAATCACCTAATGAACTTCGATACTTACCAGTGCTCAGAGAATCTGCACTGATTGGTCTGAGGAGAGTCCCTGGTAGCAACATGGTTTAAAAGGCGATTCTAATGTGTTGTTGCCTGCAGCTGTGCCACTGTGGCATCCAATCCTGTCAGATCTTGGAAGCTGAGCAGGGTCAGGTAGGGTTAGTACTTGGATGGGAGGTAACCTGGGAACACCAGGTGCTGTAGGCTTGAGAGAAGGAGCTGGCAACCCACTCCCAAAAAACCCTATGAATAGCAGAGAAACACTAACAGTAGTGTTTCCCCTGTTGTACATAGGGTTGCTATGAGTCAGACACCAACTTGATGGCACCTAAAAACAACAACAACGTGTTGTCAGGATGCTGAACCACTGCCAAAAGAAGAAATCTCACATGTGAGAATTTAGGTGAAGCCTAAATGTTAACCAGATTAGCCTTGAAGTGTCTAGCCAGCTCTGCACGTACCTTCACAGATGCACGAAACTCTACATTAATTTCCTTATTCAAAGTATATTCACTGGGCAGCATCTGGGTAATAAGCATATTCTGGGATGTCAAATAATATGGAGTTCCCATCCTTGAGCTCCCAGTCCATGGAGCATGCAAGCATGCATGGAAGGTGTAAATTGTTATAATCCCACTGGTAAGATCTATAAGGTAAGGAGGCCATAGGTAAAAGACTCCAAACTCTGCCAAGGAGTATCAGATTGCCAGCAAATCGAAGTTTAAGGCACATGAGGATAAACATGTACACTTTTGCCAGGATGAGAGTAATAATGACAGCCAACATTTATTAGGCAATTAGCATAGCCAGTCACTTTGCTAAGCACTTTACCATACTCATCTCATTGCTTCAATGACAAATTTATAAGGTAGTATTAGTCCCATTTTATTATATTGGAGTGGTGCTCTAAATGTGGGGCCTCTGACAGCAGCACCACCATCAGCTGGGGACTTGTGAGGAAGGCAAATTCTCAGGCCTCATCCCCATGATCTGTTGACTCAAGCCCCTGGGTGGGCACCTCAGTGTTAGTAAACCCTTCAGTTGACTGATTTGTACACATGCGTGAGACTGCCTGACATTGGGAGGCTGAAACAGATGGGTTAAATAACCTGCTTGAAGTCACTCAGAGGCTAAATGGCAGGAGGAGGATTTGAACCCAGGTAGTCTGGATCAGAACGCTAGCTCTTAACATCTGCGATGAGAGCTAGGACCTTTGGGGGATAATTAAGGCTCCCTGAGATTTAAGAGTGGAGCCCTAATCCCAAAGGGCTATGGACTTGGAGGGGTGATTTTTTTCTCTGTGTCATAAGAAGTTGGCCTCTAGCCATATCACCTTGGCATCTGATCTCACTGGATTTCAGAAGCTAAGCAGGATTGGGCCTGGTTAGTCCTTAGATGGGAGACCATCTGGGAATACCAGGTGCTGCAGGATAGGGAGAAGGACCTGGCAGCCCACTCCAGAGATAATCAGCCATTGAAAACCCTATGAATAGGAGAGAAGCACTGACAATAGTGTCGGGCATAGCACAGTGTTGGAGAGTGTTTCTTCTGTCATACATACAGTCACTTATAAGTCAGACCTGATTCAGGCACCAAACAATAACATGTTGAAGACACCATGAGAGAGTGGCAGCCTACAAGTCAGGAAGGGAGCCCTCACCAGAAATAAAACCATGCTGGGTCTTGACCTGGGACTTCCCAGTTTCTAGAACCATAAGAAATTTGTGTGAGAGCCACCTGTCTATGGTATTCTGCCCAGCAAGAGACCAGGAGAGAAGATGACTATCTGATACTGTTTGCTGGTCACCCAAGAAGAGGGAAGAAGGTATACATTAGGACAGAAACAGGAGAGAGCCTAGAATTCCCCTGTAGCGCAGAATGAATAGGATGGGACATAAAGATGAAAGGAATCTGATGGGAAAAGAGAGTATAATAACTATAGCTACAGAGTTTGAAGCCAGACTCTGAATGCCCTAGTATGCAAGGAAAAAGTGTTTAAACTTTTAATATAAGCAATAAGGAGCCACTGACAGATTTTAAGGAGATCAAATTTGCATTTTAGAACAATAACTATTAGAGGAAAAAAGATGGGTATGAATATGGTGATTTTGGTGGGGAGGAGATAGATTGATACTTCAGAAAACTGTTGCATGATTCCAAGTTCAAAGCAAAGAAAATAGACCAAAGTCATAGAAATCTGCATGTAAATATAAGATGCATAGGGATTATGGTGCCTAAGGAAAATTTATATAGAAGTGTTTACATATATTGCATATAATCAATCGCGTATAAATTCCTGTGAGTATTGATGGAGAAAGTTGCTTAAGGACCTGTATTAAGTAGTTAACATTCCTTGCTCAGACTAGTGAAACCAGAGAGGAAAGGAAGAAGTAATTACTGTTCTCTTATTCTTCTGTGTTGTTTTATTTATTGCACTGAGCATGCAGTGCTATTTAATTTTTTTAACAAAGCCAATAATGCTGGTACATGCCCTCACTGTTCTGGAACTCAGATGGGAGGTCCTGGCTTGTTATGTAAAATTGGGAGATGGGTAAAATCTCCCAATTGTAAATGGGTAAATCTCCCAATTGTAAATGTAAAATTGTAAATGGGTAACTGGGAATATGGTGGGATTTTAGAAACCTTGGGAATGAGGAGAAAAATCCTTGAAGGGTGGCAGGCTGGGGTCTACCCTGCTGAAAGGATGGACACAGGAAAGCTGATGAGCAGAAAGCTAGCCAGAGAAAGGATACCAAGAGAGTCCAGGGTCCTGAGGAAGCAGACTCTTCATTCCTCATTGTCTCTCCAGTTCCTCTTGACACATAACAGTCAGTCCTTCAACAACTGTTGGGTGAAAGAATGTGTTTCAGAAAAGGACTGATAACAACATTATATGCTCCTAGAAAATTTGGTTTGTGCCTGCAAAATGCCATGTAAGTTAGGCAATCAGGAGGCTTAGGGGCATCAAAAGAAAGAAGGGCTATTTTATTTTTATTTTTCCCCCTCTCAGGAGTATCTTGTATCTGACATCTCCTTTCCTAATCCTGAAAAGATAATAGACACGGATACGGATACACACACACGCACGCACGCACGCACGCACGCACACACACACACACGGAAACTTCACACGGACTTTGCATTCTATTTTTGTCCCTAAGGTAATATTTTAGGAAAGGGGCAAAATAATCTTGAAAGATGTTTCACTCACTGCAAGATGAGGGTGGGAGTGAAGGGAAGTAACATTTAAAAGTCTTCTACCCTCATTTTTCCTTATTCCAAACAGTTGCCGTCACAAACTTTTAGACTTGGCAGCTTGATCATCCTTTCTCTTAGAGAGAGGAATTGTAGGCCAGGTTTGAGGAAAATCAATGACCTATTTGCAGCAGGGTAGTGGTTTTGGTTTCCAACTTTGGCTACCTACACGGGAGCCCTTTGTGTTTGACTTTTTAAGGGCAACTTTGCACGATAGGAGACTTGAAGAGAGAGCGATTATCTAATAGTGTTTGGTCATCAGCTCCTTCTGAGGTCCAGAAATGGAAGGAGACTGGGGAGGCTACCAACCTCCCTCAAAATGTCCCAAGCCAACTGGAATTGACGGCTATTTTAAGGATCCATGCCCATGTCTGGCAATTCATAGCATCTGATCTGGATTTCCTTTATATTCAAGTAGAGGCCATCATGGTACAGTGGAAGCTCACATTTCTTCTTCCGTGGAGATGCAGAAAAGGCAGATAGCGTTTGCAGGGTGAAAAGAACTTCTTAGCATTCCAATTTTAAATTTTTATTTAGGTTGAGAAATTTAAGATGCAGGCATGTTCTGAGATTCTCATGTCCTATAAAAACAGAGTGAGAATAAATTGAAGACTTGTCTACTTTTTAAAAACACACTTAGTTCTAGAGTATGGCCCAATTCCTTTCTTTCCCTGTTTTCTCCAAGCAATGCATCATCAGATGCGGATGGCTTTCCATGTGACAAAGAGAATCCATCCATTTTCACCATCTTCACAGCTGTAACCCTAGCCCCAGCCACAGTCATCTTTTATCTGGTCCATTGTTCTGACCTCTCAGCTGGTCTCTACTTTCAGCCTTGCCATCTCAGAGTCTATTCTCAGCAGAGCAGCCAGGTCAAGCTTTCCACAGCACAATGCCACACTCAGATGCAAAGCTTACACTCCTATGGAGTCTTGCAGAATCCTGTGCTCACTACCTAAGTGGCCTCCTCCCCTTCTCTCCTGTCCAGGGCTCTGCAGCCACTCTGGCCTCTTTTCCATTTTTGTAGCCAGCAAAGTACTCTGACTGCCCTCCCTCCTTCCTTGGCTTGCCATGCTTTTAGCCTTCAAATGCCCTCTTGGGGTCCTACCTCACTTGATTCCCATCAAATATACCTTTTACTTGAGTACTCTGTATATAACAGCACTCCCCACTGCTGCTTTCTGTCCCCTTGCTCTGTATTCTTCTTCATGGCACTTATTACCACTTAATGCATTGTATATTTAGCTATGGATATCTTTACTGTGTACACACTCCACTGGAGTGTAAGCGTTATAAAATTAAAGCAATAGTTGAGTAATACTTAACATGTAGCAATTACTCAATATTTTGTGGAATGAATATAAGAGATAGAATACTTATAGTACCTTATAGTTTGTAAACCAGGCACTAAATAGAACTTGGACATCTAGGAGTGGTAGAAGGCTAAACTTCAGATGGTAAATCTATGCCCATGTTTTTTGCTTATTTTTCCCCTCCTAATGCCTCCCTCTTTTAATTAGGTAAGGCTTGAACACGATTCTTCAGGCAATTTCAACTTCATCAATTGTATCCTAAAGGACTGTTTCCTTAATGAAAGAAGTGGACTCTTCCTCCCATTTCTTCATGAGGCTATAAAATGAATCCTTGCTTGTCATTGGAAGTCAGGGATTTTCTGTTCTTCCTCTTGACAGCCTGAGTAGTAGCTGACGTGTTGCCTTCCTTATAGCTGGTTGACAATAAAAATCTTTTGCTTAAGTTGTAAACATTGTTGAATATTTGGCCAGTTGAAGTTGTATTTCCTGAAGCCTGGCTGTGTCTGGAGCTCCCATGGTTGAATCTGGACTGAGGATCAGTCTTGCATACCCTGTTCTAATTGAGATCCACTGAGATGAGGTGAGATCCAGGCTATAATATGAATATACTGATATGAAGTGAGAAATCATATTTGATTCATTTTCCATTAATTTAAGGAACATTTCAAGTGCCTCTTATGTGTTGGTTAATATATTAGGTTCTAAGAATAAAATAAGGAGGCAAAGCAAGTAATGTTGCAGCCTCTGTAGACCTTATAGAGTTGTAGAGAAGGACAGATAGTGACCAGTGATCCAAACAAATGTCAAATCATAACTAACAAATGCTATTTGTAAAAGAGAGATGTTATAGGATGCTATAATCGAGAATTTGACCCTGACAGAGAGATTCAAGGAAGGCTTCCTCAAAGAATGGCACTGGAACTGAGGACTGAGTTGACTAAGAGTTGGCTAGGTTCTCAGAGCCCTTGGAATAGTAACAACATCAAGAGCCAGTGCTGTGTGGTTCAAGGGCACTAGACTATTCTGGACCCTTTAAGAAGATTTGTGTGGCTGATTCCCAGAGCAAGGTAGAATGTATTAGAGTGAAGAGGTAGGCAGGGACCAGACCATTCATAGCTTTGGATTCATTTTGATGATTTTTTTTATATGTATATATAAAGAGTATTGGGAAGTAATTGGATAATTGATAGTAATTGATAGGTTCAGGAGGTTGGATGCAAAGGAATATATATATATATATATATATATATATATATATATATATATATATTTTTTTTTTTTTTTTGGTGGTACTTGGGGCTTAAACCCAGGGCTTTGCACATACTTTGCAAGTGCTCTATCACTGGGCTGCACACCTAGCTCATTTTTTATTTTTTGAGTCAAGATCTTGCTAAATTACACAGCCTCCCTTTGGCCTCCAACTCGTGATCCTCCTGCCTCCACCTCCCAACTCGCAGGATCACAGGTGTGAGCCACCAAACCCAGATGAATATCAGTTTTTATTGCTGCATAACAAATTGCCACACATAGTGACTTAAACCAACTCACATTAATGATGTCACCATTTCTATGGGTCAGGAGTCTGTGCCTGGTCTAGTTAGGGCTTTTGTTCAGAGTCTCACAAGGCTGCAATCAAGGTTCCCTCTCAGCTGCATTCTTATGTGGGATCTGCACTAGAAAAGAATCACTTTCAAGCTCCTTCAGGTTGTTGGAAGAATTTACATTCTTATAGTTACAGGTCTGAGGGCTCCATCTTCTTACTGGCTGTCAGCCAGAAACATCCCCCGTGTCCTATAGGCCACCTACAGTTCTGAGCCATATGGCTCTCTGCATAAGCATTCACCACATTGCTGTTTGCATCTTCGAGGCCAGCAAGAGAAACTCTGTCTCTCTAGTCTGCTAAAATGGAGTGTTATGTAATATAATAGAATTGTGAGTGACATCACTTTTGCTGTACTCTGCTGGTTAGAAGTAAGTCACAGGTCTTACTTAGCAAGGATAATGAATTATAAAAGTTTCTGACTCACTGGGGGTCACTTTGGGGTGTGTCCACCACAGCAGGAACAAGGGAGATGACTCGTTCAGAAGGAATAAGTGCCAAAGGTACTGAAAGTCTGGGTGAGAAATGATAGTTCAGCATAGGGTGATGGCAATGGAGAGAGAGTTGTAGATAATTTTGAGCAATATTTTATAGGATGGAACTTGGTGATAGGTTACATTTAAGGGGCAAGAAAGAGGGAGATGTCAAAAATGACTTACAGGTTTCTATTGAATCAGTCGCTAGTGGCACTCAACCCTGTCTACTCATTAAAATCCACTGGGGAGTTTTTTTTTATATTTTTTTGTTTTTTTAAAATACCAACTCCAGACCCTGAGCCTAGATTTTTAACAGCAGAACCTCTGAGGGTCCAAACACTGACATTTTTCTTTAAGCCTTCTCAAATGATTCCAACATAGACCTAAGATTAAGATCAGTACGAATAGATGGATTGTTTTATCCTTTACTGTGATAGGAAATACTCAATATTACGAAGTTTGGGGTACATTGAAGTTGAGGATGTTTTGAGAAGGGGATATAAATCATATGAATTCCAGAAGAAGACCTGGGCTGGAGATATGAATTTCATATATTTATGACTGACTGCTTGTGAAACCATGAAGGGAGGTGAAGTCACCTAGGGATAGAGTATATAGTGACAAAAATGAAAATGAAAAAATGAAAAAAAAGGCCTAGAGATAAGCTTTGAGAAACCCCAAACTTAGTGACTTGATATAAGACTGTAAGTTTACAGAGAGTAGCCACAGAGAAAACAGAAAAAAACAAAGTGTGAGGTCAAGGAAGCTAAGAGAAGTTTCCAGAAAGAGGGAATTGTCAGTGGTGTCAAATGAACTCATGCAAATGGGCTGCAGACACTAAACTGCTTGACTCACTATGACAGGATGTTAGGGAACTAATTACTTCTGATTGAACCCAAAATTAGCATGTGAAAATCTTTCTCCTTTTTTCTCTTATTACGAAAGTAATGATCATAAAATGTAGGAAATTTAGGAAAAACAGATGAACCAACATGAAGGAAATTTTAACTACTTCATAATCCTACTAACCAATGATAATAACTACAAATGGTATTTTGATATATGGGTGTATGTATACACATACACCATATAACTTGATGAAATTGTCCCCATAGGTGGTAGCTAGCCTTCAACATGGCCTTCAGTGATCTTCAGTCTCTCAGATTCACACCCTTGTGTATATTATCCCTTCACACAGTCCCTTTACACAGTAACTGTGGGCCCAAGTGAGGAATAAATAGATCAGAAGTAGTGGTGCATGACTTCAAGGCTAGGTCCTAAGGTCCTAAAAGTCATTACAACATCTATATTGCTATCTTTTGGAGCACTTGCTCTAGAGGGAGCCAGATTCCATATTGTGAGGATATTCAAGCTGCCCAGTGGAGAGGTCCATGTGAAGATGAACAGAGACCTACCAAAGGCCAGCACCAACTGGCCAGCCTTGAAAGTGAGCAAATTTGGCCATGACTCTTCTCTCCCTAATCAAACTTTCAGATGGCTGCACCCCATGATTATGGCAGCCCCATGTGGGACCCAGAGCCAGAACCACCCAAATTCCTAATCCATGGAGACTATATGAGATAATAAACCTCTCTTGTAGTTTCCAGCTGCTAAGGTTGGGGATAACATTATTATTATTAGTAGTAGTAGTAGTAGTAGTAGTAGTAGTCGTAGTAGTAGTAGTAGTAGTAGCAGTAGTATGTTGTTGTTGTTGTTGTTCTTGTTCTTGTTGTTAGGTGCCACTGAGTCAGGTCCTACTCATAGCAATCCTATGTACAACAGAATGAAACACTCCCCGACACTGTGCCATGCCTGGAACTATGTTAGTGCTTCTCTGCTATTCATAGGGTTTTCAATGGCTGATTGTTTGGGGATTATTTCAGGAGTGCCAGATCCATCTTGCATTTTTGCAGTGCTGAGGAGTGAACCCAGAGAGCACAAAGCAGCACTCTACCAACTACCAGCCCAATTTATTATATAGTAATACCATGGACTGCCAAAAGAACCAACAGATCTGTCCTAGAAGTACAACCAGCGTGCTCCTTGGAAGCAAAAATGGCCAAACTGCGTCTTACATATTTCAGACATGTAGTCAGGAGAGAACAATCCCTGGAGAAGGACATCATGTTTGGAATAGTGGCAGGTCAACGCAAAAGAGGAAAACCCTCCACAAAATGGATTGACACAGTGTCTGCAACAATGGGCTTAAACATAAATAAGATTGTTTGCCTGGCACAGAATCGGCAAGTGTTTCGATCTGCTGTACATAGGGTCACTATGAGTCGGACTCGACTCGACGGCACCTAACAACAACAACAACAAATAGGTTATTATTATATACTTTGGAAACAGAGGTCAGATAAATGGTGCTTTCCCTCTTCCAATTACCAACCAAAAAAAAAAAAAAAGTCCTTGTATCCAAATCTTTGTCTACATCTTCAAAATAATTATCCAGATGTAGACTTGCTAAATATAAAGAGATGCAGAATTCTGATGTCATCTGGTTGAGCCTTCTATGTGTGATTTTAGATGTCATAGCATTGGCCTTAAAGCATTGCCACCACCACTCCTACCCCTCTAACATACTTGTCTGAAGAACTGTGTAATGAAAGAACAATGATGAAACCCCCAAAGGTTGGTAGGAAGCAAAAAGGGCTCTGGCCATGTGCTGCCTTTTGGCGGGACATCTTTGTACATCAACGAGAAAGATATGTATTACAGATTCCCCCTGCAGCAGCAATGACATAATATGAGTCTCCATCTATTGACAGATGTATTTAATGTGGGACATAGAAATGCAGGGATAGATGGAAATTCAATCCATAGTTAAGAGACATGTGGAGAGAAGAGAAAGGAAGCAAAAATAAAGGAAACAAAGAGCCCCAAAGCAATGGATAATGCCTATGGTGTGAGAGAGTTAGAGGAAGACATGAGGACCCCAGGAGAAGGAGATTTCAACTAATGCTCCCACCCCTAGCAAGCAGCTCCTGTTTATAGGCAGGAAGCTAGAAAGTTCCAACAGCAGCAGCATCCTGCTTTTCAAAGACTTATTTTTAGAATGCTCTTGATAATGCCCCAGGAGTTGCTGGATCTGAATTAAAAACTCCATGTCTCTACTTCCCCACCCCTTTTCTAAATAAAGGATTATTGATTGACTAATGGCCTTCATATCCTGCTGTAAATAAGAGGGATGTTACCTGGAGCCCAAGTGGCTAACAGCTTGGAAAAAGCCAAGATCACAGGTAGACAGGTAAGCAGTAGACAGTTTCTGAGAAATCTTTAAGTCTAAGGTACAAGGAGATGATTATGCAGGGCTTGAAAAAAAAAAAGGGTTGGCGGGGAAACAGTGGGGCTACTGAAAATAAGTGTTGTTGTCAGACACAGATGCATAAATACGAGCACAAGAAAGTTCTGTGCAAAAAACAAGGTCTCGGTATTTGATGGAACCAGAGGTTTTTGGTTTTGTTTTTGGTTTTTCCCAAAGAATGGGACCCAAGGAAGTGTGTGTGGGCTGGGTGTCAGAGACTTGCCTTGATTTTAATCCCAGCTCTGCATTAATTGGCTACATAAACCTAATCCTTTCTAACTTTACTCTGGCCTCTGAAATGAGATCCCTTCCTGGCCTACTGGTCTAGAATTCCTGCTGTCAACTGCTGATAGAGTGACCAGTTTCCTGGGATATTTGTTAATCTGCAACTCTCCCAGGTTTTTTTCTGGTGGTCCCCTTTCCCTGCTCCCTCCAGAAAACTGGTTCTCAGGCCTGAGGGACAGCATAGATTCCCCATGTATCAATGGAAGCAGGCTGTGGAGTGGGGGAGTGGATCAAGATGGTGAATTTGGAGGAGAGACAGGAGAAACAGGAGAAAGGAGACCCACAGAAGCAAGAGGAGAGGGATATCAAGCAAGAGCCGCCTGCTGCGCCCAATCCCACAAAGTGGTCCAGGTGATGCAGGAGTAGCAAACTGAAGAAAGCAGAACCTAGTGGCCATGACATGGGCTCTGGGTCCAGAAGGCGCACTCAGGTCATGACATGTTGGCATCTTGAGCAATTACTTCATCTCCTTAACCCCTAATTTCCTCACCCATAGAAAGAAACTAACCACAGAACATAGTGCTTTTTCTTATCTTGTGGATCAAGGGAGGGAATGTATGTAAAGCAATAAGAACATCATCTGGCACCCTTTGTTACTCAGTAACTAGGGAGATGTCTATTGAATATACCATGGACTGCCAAAAGAACCAACAGATCTGTCCTAGAAGAAGTGCAACCAGAGTGCTCTTTGGAAGCAAGAATGGCCAGACTGTGTCTTACCTATTTTGGACATATAGTCAGGAGAGATCAGTCCCTGGAGAAAGACATCATGTTTGGGAGAGTGGCAGGTCAACAACAACAATAAAAGAGGAAAACCCTCCACCAGATGGATTGACACAGTGTCTGCAACAGTGGGCTTAAACATAAATAAGATCATGTGCCTGGCACAGAATCTAGAAATGTTTTGATCTGCTATACATAGGGTCACTATGAGTTGGACTCGACTCGATGGCACCTAACAACAACAACAACTATTCACAGATAGTAAAACGTCTCTCTGATTTGGAGATTAGAAAGTTCCTGAGGGTTTTGCAGAAGTCAAGATTAATGATGTCTGTGGGATGGAAGTGAGTGGGAGACAGGGCTGTATCTAAGTTAAAGAACACGGTTCTTTAGAAGCAATTTGGAGGGAGATAGTTTTTGTATCTGAAAAACAGCCAACAAATGCAAAAGGAAGATAAGTATTTTAAAAAATTAGCTTACCTGCCCCCACCTCGCCTCTACCACCTCCTCCACCACTTACCTTTGGTAGCGGCCCTTCAGAGAAATGCCTCCCAGGGAAGAAGCCATGAACAGTGTGCATTGCTCTTAGGCATCTCTTCCACTCCATGTCTATATCGTAGCGTGGAACATTAGACCCCAACAAGTTACTTCAGAGGAACCTACTCCTTGGGTGTATTGGTGGCACCTAGGAATGTTGTACATAGTCAGACAAATTTACTTTTATTGTTTTCTTTGCCTTTTTGGGTCTTTTCTCACGTATATTTCCTACCCTTTATCACTGTGCTACCTCACTATTGTCATTATCATTCTGAGCATTGGGAACTATAATGCAGGGAGTAGCAGGGCCCCTCTGTGACTGTAAAGGTAGATTCTGCTCAGCAACATGGAATGCCATTCACTTAAACTATAGTGTGAGTGGTGTCTCTTGGTGTTGTTCAAGGACAGTTTGTGGAGTGGCCACACAGGGGAGGGTTCTAAGTATATTAAAAGGGAAAAAGAAAGAAAGAACAGAACTGAGAGCATCTTTAATTGAAATTTCTGGAGCCAATAAGCATAGAAAGCATATGTGGATGGCTCCTGAGGCCCTTTAACCAGCTGGGATGGCAGGAGGGCAGTTTCAGCCTTAGGGCAGCTCATTAGGCCCAAGTGAGGATGGGTAGTGGGAGATAGAAGCCCGGATCTGCTGAATCACCAGTGCCAGCTCCAAGAGCTGCTCAAGCATCCCCACGGGGACCTGGCCACGGGCTGCCTGACTGAGCCCAGGGCTGCGTAGCTGGCAAAGCGTCAGGGCAGGTGGGGCCAGGTGAGAGCAGAAGGAGCGACATTGGTGAATGAGTGTGATGAACTGTTTCTGGGTGTTTAGACTGAATGCCAGCTCTGCCTCACACAAGCGGGGCAGACAAGCATGAGACACAGAGATGCTTGGAAATGGAAGGTTGTCTGAGCGGCTGTTAAATCTGGTGTCTGAGGCTCTTCAGTAAGAGTGGCCGTGATTCAGGTCTCACCAAGAGTCCTACACTTGATAAAAATGAAGACAACAGAGTACTCCTCATACTTTAGCTTCAGTTTTTTTTTTTTAAATTGGAAAAAAGGGGTTTTATCTTGATCACAAAAATGAGGCATTATTCTATAGAAATGTGAAAATATATAAAATCATAACAAAGAGAATCCAGAGTAACCATAATTGCAGCAGTTGGCAACAATTATTTACAAAAATTCATTTGCAATTCTCTTCTCTCTGGAGAGCCCAGCATGTTGCAGATATTTTCTAGTTCATTTTGCAGTGCAGGTGTGTGAGGGGTGGTTGGAAGAGGGTGGTGCACCCTTTTATTATCATTATGAGGAAGAAATCAAAATAGCAAAATGTACTGACTTGTTGAAAGTCATAGTTATTTGTGACAGCAATGTTTTCTGTCCTCTAAGTCTTGCCTCTATAATTAAAAATAACCTGAACAATTAACATCTGTCTTGTGCTTCTCGATTGCAGGAAACTTTCCCTTGTGGGACCATTCTACTGTGTACATTTCATATTTATTCACCTATCTTCTGAAGCAGAGGCAGCCATGATTGAAGGGATATTAACCCAGTAGTTGGAAGTGGAAACCAAGAGCCAGGACCTCTGATCCTTTTACTTGTATAGAACCACATTTTACTCAAAATCCTTTTGCTTAAGGCAGCAAAATGAAAAGAGTATATTGTTCCTCATAAAGTCATAGTAGTTTCCAGATGGGAGAATGGGTTATACAATGTACCATATATTCTCAAATCGTATATTCTTGATTTTAATCCTCATCCTTTCAACAGTTTTAGAGGGCTACAAAATCAGAGGCAGATTAGATTGTCCTACAGCTCCTGAAATATCCCCTTTCAGGGTGGCTTTGTGGCCTTTTAACATGTACCCATTATACTTTGGGAATTTTTTTTTTATATGCATTAGTGTGCTGGAGCTGACTTCACATTGGCTGGAGAGAACCCACAAAAATTTTCAGGGGATATGTAAGCCATTTTGCCTCAAGTTGGTAGCTTGGAATCAAGCATAGTAAGAGTATTTACATCATGGAAACTGGCAAATGTGACAAAGAGAGCTTTGTCCCCACAGATGTGGTTGTTAAAAATTTACCACCCCACCACTGTTTCTATCACAAAAAGATATTCCAGACTCTTCTAACACCCTGTCTCAATTCTGTAAACATCCATTTCTCCAAGGAGCCCTTCCTGTGAGTGAAGAATAGCACTTAGAAACCGAGAGCTGGAGGCCAGGTGAATGCTGCTGGACACTCTAGGGAGGACAGAACTGAGAGAGAGAGAGAGAGAGAGAGAGAGAGAGAGAGAGCACGAGTGTATACACAAACACTAGGAAATGTACATATATGTGCATATATGCATACATATGCTTTAATTTTAAGTAAGGATTTTATTTTGGAATCATTTTGGATTTACATAAAAATTAGAGTACAGGGTTCCTGTGTACCCTTTACTCAGCTTCCCCTAATGTTAATATCTTATATAATCATGGTATAATTAAAACTAGGAAATAAACACTGGTGTAATACTATTAACTAACCTTTAAACTGTATTTGGATTTCACCAATTTTTCTGCTAATATCCTCTGTTTATTTCAGCATCCAGTCCAGAATACCATATTGTGTTTAGTGCATGCGCACATACATATGCAATTTTTATTTATCCACCTGTCTTTTTATCCATCCATTTCTCCATCTCCCTGCTTCTCTGTCTATAACTAAAACCATTAGTTCATACCTCTAATTCCAAGACCAA
This sequence comes from Pedetes capensis, assembly GCA_007922755.1. Classification (NCBI taxonomy): domain Eukaryota; kingdom Metazoa; phylum Chordata; class Mammalia; order Rodentia; family Pedetidae; genus Pedetes; species Pedetes capensis. The sequence goes on from VMDO01008887.1 coordinate 63,207, forward strand.
GTCATAGAGTTGATTTTACCTTTTGTCCTTTCCATATTTATAACTCTCTCCTTTATCGATGAGAAACTTTGCTACCATTATCTTCTATACGTTCACTTATTGGCTAAATCTCCCCCTATGTAATCAGGTTCCTAACTCCACTGGACTGTGGTCCCACTCATCTATCTACCTCATATGGCTCCAGACCTTTACTAGGTTGTTGCCCCCACACACACCTAATGATTGATTGAATGAGGATGGAAAGAAAGACAGAAGGAAGAAAGCGATTTGCACAAATTTCTTTTGTAGAATCTCTTTCTCCTTATATTAATTATTCATGGATTTATAATAACTACCTTGTTAAAAGTGAAGTGCTTAGCACACTTCCCAGTAGAAAAAAGGACTCAATAAATAGGACTTTTCTACTAGCTTTGTGCCTGCAGGCATAGCACCATGGTGTCCTATCCTGTCAGATCTTGAAAGCTAAGCAGGGTTGGGCCTGGTTTGTACTTGGATGGGAGACCACCGGGGAACACCAGATACTCTAGGCTTGGAAGAAGGACTCAGCAACCCATTCCCAAAAATCAATCCACCACTGAAAACCCTATGAATAGCAGAGAAGCACTGACAATAATGTCTCACCTGTTGTATGTAGGGTCACTACAAGTTGGATACTGACTGGAAGGCACCTAACAACAACTAGCTTTGTGTGTTCTTGTTGTCAAGAAACTATTAAGGATGAAGCTGGAGGCCATGTGGAAATGAGGAAACTTGGGACTTTGCTGTCATGATGCACATTGGAAAGCTAGACACGCATGAAGAACTTCCCTAAAAAGTTGGCCTTCAACTTTTTGGAAACACTCTTTGAGTCTAGGTTCACTGGAATTTGTTGTCATAATCAAGGTTTCCAAACTTCAGCACTGACATTTAGGGCCAAAGAATTTTTTATTGTGGAGAGCTGTCCTGTGCATTAGAGGCTGTTTAGAAATATTCCTGGAATTAACTCACTAGACTTAAGTTTCCATTTACTCCAACCAAAAATGTTGGTAGACATTGCCCGAAGGTCCCCCTGTGTTGAAGGCAGCATCAGTACTGTCCTGAGGGTTTTACTTGTGTTGATCACTTTGACTTTATGTGATTGCCATATTGTTTCCAATTTTGTTTGTTGTGATCCCTTTCCATTCTTTAACATCTAATCCTTTCTCCAACAAAAAGTGGGGATAGAGACTGAGATCCAACATAGTGACTTGGGCACTGCCTGATGGTCCTTGAGCAAAAACATTTATGAGTATCCAGTGTGAAACTGGAGTATTTCTAAAGAAACCTGACTTAATTCTGGCTCAGATTCCGACTGACTTCCTAAATTAGGATGGAAAGAAAGATGAAAGGAAGGAAGTAATTTTTATAAATTTCTTACTCTCTCAGAATCTCATTCTCCTTATAGTAATTCCTCATTAATTAATAATAACCTTGATTTACCCTTACCCTCTCCCCAGTTGAGAACCACTGGAGCAAATGATTATCTCTGTCTTAAGTGAATTCTCTGAATTCAGTAGATTTGAGAAGCAAAATACTTGATTTAATTTTTAAAATTCTTAATTGGTTACTTTATACTATTTCTCCAGAGTTACAATTCAAAATCATACTGAAAATATTTGATCTTAATTTTGACTCAGAAGCCACTGATTTGAGCCTCAGTTGTCACTGAGCTATGGAGGTTTGCAAGTCTTTGTTAGCATATGGTCTTCCCAATGTGACCTTGGGCAATAGGGCTTGCCATGAGAGAAAGGTTTTCACACAACTTTCTTTCAAAGAAATCCAAGCATTACCTTTCGGCCTTCTCTTCCACCTTTGCCTTCTTTCATTTTACATTCTAGTAAAATGGAATGTTCTTTATTGAACAAACATTAATTGGATGGACAAGTAGATATTAATTTTTCTAAAAAGGAAGTAGGGCAATTATTACCACATTTTACAAAAGGTTTCATTTGTCAGAAATAGTTTAGGAAGTCAATAGCAATCTGAGACAGAATTAAGTCAGGTTTCTTTAGAAATACTCCAGCTTCACACTGGATATTTTTACATGGTTTTGCTCAAGGACCACCAGACAGTGCCCGAATCACTGTGCTGAATCTAAGTCTATACCCATAATTTTTGGTGGAGAAAGGATTAAATGTTAAAGAATGGAAGAGGATCACAGTAAACAAATTTGCCAATAATAAAGCAATTTCATGAATCCAAAGTGATCAACACGTGTAAACCCCTCAGGAGAATACTGAAATTGCCTTCAATGCATCCTTCATTTTGCACAACTATTTATAGTGGGGACTTTCAGGATCTGCACCTGAGATTGCAAAGCAACAAGATGTCCCAGCTGCAGATTAAACAAGACTCCTCCATAAATTCTTCTGGGGTGGTGATATTAGTGTGAGAGTTCTAAATTTTGGTAACTTGCCATTATTACTTTTATAGTCCCTGGTTGTCTGTAAAAGTCAATCAAAGGGAAGGAGAGCCTTTTGGCTTAAGAACAGAAGATTCACTGAGATGGATTGACCTCCCATTAGTAGGTCTTTGCAAACCAGGGGGCCTCGAACCATTCTTTTAGAAATGGTGCCTTGAGGCCACAGTTCCAAAAGATTGGCTGTGATATCTTGGTCTTTCTTGCAAACCTCCAAGCTGGTTTCTGCCACCACATCAAGCTTTCCCATTGCAGCAACCTTTCTGATTGTACCCCATTTTGTCTCTTCACTTCCCATTTCCCCCAGCTTCCCACCAGGACCAGAGTAGGAAGTGGGGAGTCACCATCAGAAAGAAGGAAGGAAGGAAGGAAGGGAGGGAGGAAGGAAAAGAAAGAAAGAAAGAAAGAAAGAAAGAAAGAAAGAAAGAAAGAAAGAAAGAGAAAGGAAAGAAAACAAAGTAGGAAGAAAGGTGGGAGGGAAGGAAGTAAGAAAGGAAAAGAAGGAATGAGGGAGGGAAGGAATTAAGAAAGGAAAAGAAGGAATGAAGGAGAGAAGGAAGGATGGAAGGAAGGAAGCACAGACTTAGGAATGGGTTTCTTGGACTGCATCACAGAAAGTGATAATGATTCTTTCTCTGTGTACTTATTGACATTCATTGAGCAGCATATAGTTTATTTTAGCCTGAGTTTGTGATGTAGCATCTATATTTAATTCTGCAAGCTATCGGCAACTCATATATTTACAAACACAGTCCTGGAAACAATGTGTTTGCTGGTCACATCTGCATTTGTAACATCTCGGGAGCTCTGTGTTGTTTGGCACAGCTCAGGGCATTATCATTTTACATTCTGGTTGTTGCCAAGGCCCAAATAGGGCAGAGCCTGGGATAAAAGTTCAGATTCAGTGACAGGTCTGGCAGAAACCCAATAGCAAGAGAAGACTTGAGGACTACAGGTCAGAATACAGCGGTACCTGTCAGCCCCATCTCGCTTCTGCAACCTGCACAGGGATGAGCAATTTCTATGTGATTAGCTGGGATTTGTCTTGGCTTTGCAGGCCTTAAACTACTCTATGTGTATACAGAGACTCTGCTGGGAAGTGAGCTGAGGCTTAAGCAGTAGAAGCCAGGCTGGTAGAAGGAGGCAGGACCAGAGAAGGGGCCTCTTTGGAATATGGGAGCAAAGGCAGTGGCATGAACAGCTAAGCCAGCTTCAGTAGCTGGACCCAAGGAGGGGTGGCTGCACCAGTCCAGGGCCAGGGACCAGATAGCATGGTTCCCGCAATCTTGCTAAAAGGAAGTCCACCCTGTGGGTCAGAATATGTGAAGAGGAACTCCAGGTACAGCAGTGCAATTTAAAATTAAGCAAAGAGTCAGCAAGCTTGGAGGTCTGTCTTCTTACACTGGAAATGGGGAAACTGACAGCCGGAGGCCCAGGATCCATCAAGGGTCTAAGCCTCTTACTCCTTAGATGGCCATGCTCAGAGTGAGCAGAAAAGAGGGGGCTGGGGAACTTGGGCACAGGTCAGTTGAGCCTGGGAGTATGAGCGATGAGCACTCTGTAGTAACTCCGGGGGAGACCAGCCGCTGTGGGGGTTCACAAGGCCCAGCCTGGGTGATTGCCTGACCTTGAGGTTTTTGAGACAGCACTAGTGAAATGTCACTGCCTTCTCAGAGACCATGCTGACCGATCGTCTAAGCAGATTTGAAGGAGCAAAAGGTGTAAGTGCCCTTAGCCATACCAGGAGAGGGATCATAGGGGATGGGAGAGCACCTGCATAGGTACTCAAAGAGTTTAGATTTTTCCTCCATCCACAGGAATTTTTTGAGTGAGAATGACCGAAAGGTATCTAGAATAACCTCATGTGTCTGCAACTCCCTTATAACAGTCTGTGATGTTAGGCTTGTAGCTCATTTAAGCATCATTAGGACTTTCTTGGGAGGATATTAGTGGACTTTCTGCTCCTGAGTTTTCTTTATAAAAAGAGAATAATACAGATCATCCTTGATTTTTGATGGGGTTATATCCAATAAGCTCATTGTAAGTTGAAACCCATTTTAAGTTGAAAATGTGTTTAATACGCGTAGTTGCATAACTTCACAGCTTAGGAACACGATACGCTGAAGGGTATCAGTTGTTTTCCTTTCTGATCATATCGCCAAGTGGGAGCTGTGCCTCTCTACTGCCATCCAGCACCATTGTAAAGTCAAAAGATCATACAATGAACCATCGTTAAGTCGCGGACAATCTGTAACAACATCAATGCTGCAGGGTTTTGTGTGCATTAGGCAAGTTAATGCAGGGAAAGTGTTTGGATCAGTGGCTGGACCATAGTAAATAATATCTAAACATAATTGGCAGTGATTATAATGGCTGCTCTGGGACTCATGAGTTTTGAACTTTGAAAATTTCAATTTACCATTAACATGCCTGAAACAAATAAAACAAGCTCTAGGCATAGCATTGAGACCTAAGCTCCATCGTGACTTGCTCTAAACCAGCAGTGCGACCTTGAATAACTTACTGCATTTCTCTGGTCATAAATTTCCTCCTTCCTATAGAATGGGAACAGGATTCTATCACTGGCTCTCCACTGGACTGTTTCCCATAATATTCTAAAATATTAGTATATACCTTTTCCAGAGATCTGTTCTTTCCCTCCTCCCTTCCCTCTCCATTTCCATTCCACTCCCCACTTTATCCTCATAGACTCACTAGCACACACACTCTTGGCTGCTGAGAAGCACTGGGTTAGGTGATGTCCAGTTCTGTGACACAATCGTGGGATTAGTCAAGGGTCGTAGACTGCAGAAAGGCAAAAATAACCATGTCATCAACACAGAGCCTAACTTCAAAAGGCTTCTTGGAGATAATGGGTCTGAAAGACATGATGGACAGCCACAGACAGAGAGGCTGGGCAGGAGTGGGTCCAAGGCAGGACACGGAACCAGAGAGCCAGGGAATCAAGTGACACAGGGGGAGGGCAAAGGGGCTCTGGATTGAGCACGGTGCCAGCACCAGTGAGTCCCTGGGGGATTTCCAGACCCTCCTAAGAACACAATTTTTAGCAGCCTTTCCCTTCCTAGGTTGTTTTCTTACCTGTAAACAACAACAAAACAAGCAAACAGAAATCCCATATTGGGTGAGGTAGTGTCTACGGACTATTCTTCCCACTAATAACACGTATTGAAACAAGAGAAAAAACAGTGAGCTCACATACAGCACTCACCCCAGGCCAGTTACCCTTAAAGAGTTGTATTATTTCTTTGTATCCCCACAACCCTACAAAGTTGCTCTGTTACTATTGTCCTCTTCATAGTCCGCTTTCATAGCCATTCCTTTGGAAAAGCTGATGGGGAGATCTCAGTGCCTGGAAGAGGGAGGCAGGCTGGTGTTTAGAGCTACAGGAGCTGCTGGGATTTCTTGAAGAAGGAGGATGGTGGAAAGAGTTTGAGGAAGTGGTTTTGATCTGCATGGAGGGCAAGGTGTTAAAGGCCTCAAAATGGACAACTTTTCATTTTAGGTTCTATTTAACCTGTGGCGCTGTCTGTCTCTTTTCTGTCAACCTCAGGGGAGGCTGTGGGGCAAAAGAGCCTCCCTGGTCTGTTCATCCTGACCCTGGGTTCATCATGTGAGCCTCTGGGGCAAACCTGTCAGCTCCTCAGAAAGCGCCAAGGACAGCTGGCAGGCAAGTATGAAGCGTCAGCAATTGACAGATGACTCTGTCCTTGATAAATGAAGGACTAGTTATCACACAATGAAGCCTACACATTTGGGGTCCCAAAGGAATGGAGCCTACAAGATCTAATGGCAGAAAAGCCCTATGTGTAGGTTGAGTGTTGTGTATGTGTGAATTTTAAAAGTTTATCACAGGAACTTCAAACCCTGGGTTTTGTTCCTGCCCCAGGAATCCTCCACAGATTGACTCCCATCACCTAAGGCAGTCCTTGCTCACTGACATTGCTTAATAACTGACTGACTGACTGATGGATAGAGGATAAGGAGAGTTCAGTTATAGGTCTCAGAGTCAGAATATCTGAGTTTCACTTCTGCCTGCTTATGGCGTGGCCTCCTGAGAGCCCCTTCACTTCTCTCAGCCTCCCCTCTAAAAGGTCTCAAATTACTGTAAGAACATTTAGTAAACAGTAATTATGATTAGCTCTTCCCTTTGCATAAATAATCACTAATATCGTTGACCGGATTCTATGTGGTGAATATATCCATAACCTCACCAATTTTCATTCATTTCCTGGCTAGCCTTGGGGTAATGCATTAAATGCAGCTTGTAGTTGCCACACCAGTCTTGGGGTGGAGGGAAAGGTCAAGGTCAGGTCACCGAGCTTGGGGGGGAGAGTAGCAACAGACATTCCCCATCTGCCTGGGTTCAAATGGGGGAATGATGGAGGGGCTGGAGCTCTGTGAAGGGTGACTGAGAGTGCGTTATCAGACTGAAAGCATAGTAACTGTGGAGAAGGGCGGATCAGCCCAACCAAGGCAAGGACACAATCATTGATCTGAAGTGATAGTATAGCCACATCCTTCCTGGCCCTTAAGAGCGTCCTGTCATTTCTCCTGTTTGCCCTCCCTTTCTAGGAAAAACAGTTTCTGAAGCAACATGTTGTGGATGACAAGAACAAATAACACTTCCGTGATTTTTTTTTTAACACTGATGCCCTCAGATTTATTCAGGAAAACATCTCCTCAACAGAATTGGCCAATTAACTACTTAAATGACTTGAAAACTTATTTAATGTCACTGCCTAATTACTTCATGAAATGTCACTGCTCCTTCAGGCAAGAATTCCTGCTTTATACCTCACTTCTCTTATGCTTCCCTCTCTCTCTGAAACACAAGAGCTTCCCCTTATATATGTGCCCGTCGTATTTGCATAGAATTGTGGGATTCCAACACTGAGCAGAATCATGGCTATCACCTTGCCTCATAAATCATTTTACTGATGAGTAAAGCGAGGCTCCCAGAAGGAAGTACCTGGCCTAAGGGCACCAACTTGTAAGTGACAAAGCAACTCTTTTTTTTATAGCTGTGAATTATGGAACTGGTATACTAAGAGGTGGGTAGAACTGGATCTGCCCCTGGTATGCGTAACCTTTTGCACTTATCTATTCCTAGCTTCAGTGTTCTCACACGTTAAAGGGGTCATTTTATTATCCAGGCTTCATAAGCAGTAACTACCAGATATACATATTAAATACCTTATACTGATATTTATTAATGATAACTAACATTAATAATTTTATTAATTATAATACTCTTACCTATAGCTTAATCATACACTTAGTTTCTCCAAGATATAACTCCTCTATAATAAGTTTAGGGCTGAGATTTAGCTCAGTTGGTAGAGCTCTGTGCTGTAGTCTCTGAGGTCCTGAGTTCAATTCCCAGCACCGCAAAAATGGGAGAAAGACCTGGCAATCCACTCCCAAGGCAATCCCGAAACAGTCAGCCATTGAAAACCCTATGAGGGTCGCTATGAGTTGGATACCTACTCAACGGCACCTAACAACATAATAATAATAAATTTAACTTTAAAAAAATATTTGTTTATTTATTTAATTTTTGTGGTACTGAGGGTTGAACCCAGGGCCTCACACTTGCATGCTTTGCAAGTGCTGTACCACTGAGCTGCACCCCCAGCCCATTTTTTTTTAACTTTTTGAGACAGGGTTTCACTAAATTATTCAGACTGCCCCTGGTCTTGAACTTGTGATCCTCCTGCCTCTGCCTCCCAAGTTGCTGGGATTTCAGGCGTGTGCCACTGCGCCCAGCCTTATTTATTTACTTGTTTGTTTGTTTGTTTATTCATTGGCTTACATACTTATTGCAGTGCTGGGCATTGAAAAAAAGGGCTTCACATCTGCGATGTATGTGCTCTACCACTGAGCTACATCCTTAGCCCTACAACAATTTTCAGTGAAGACACCTCTGCTTCCACTTCATTTGCCAAGCATTTACACTAGCAGCTGATGCCCCAAATCCTAACTGCTCTATCTTTTGATACACCAAGCATGAGTGGAGATTGGAAACAATAGGAAGATGTAAAATAACCCCCACAAGTCCTCAGCGGGGTGATAATTTCAGAGTGGAAGAGACATGATTCTTATCAGCACTACCATTTTGAAAATTGCAGTGTCTCCTGCTCATGTGACCTGGTCTATTCTGGATTTTTCTCTATTGATGAAACTGTGACCCATTTAATTCATGGCTTAAAGAACAGATTTGAGCTAATGTACTTAGCCAAGGAAAATTCCTGGCTTGTTTTACTTGTACCTTTGGTGCAAAGCCAATTTACTATTTGTCTGGGGGTAAAACTGCCTTCAGTATGTTGAAAGCAAAGGAAATCGTTTGGCTTTCCTAGGTAAATTTATAATATGTTTCATCAAGGAACTCTCTCAGCCATTGCATTAACATGTTAATTTGTAGCATGGAGGTTTGTTTTTACCGTCAGCTTTAGGACAAGAAGGAAAAATGGAATCATGATGCAGAAGGTACTAATTGTTTTATCTTGCTGCGTATTAGTGATACCACCAGAAATTGTGAGAATTTAGACAGTTAAAATTTGCATGACAGGTTGCTATTACAAAATTTCTAATGATATTGTTGTGAAAAAAAACAGGAAATGGCCAAAAGTTTTTCCCTTTCAAAAGCTTTATTTTTTTTACAACTGTCAACACAGCAATTATTTTGTCTTTTTTTTTTTAAGGTGAAGGAATATGTTATAGAGATTTTTTTTAAAGGAAAGTTGGGAAAACCGTTTAAAACTCCTGTTTCTTCAAAAGAGATTTTTTTTTAGTCAACATGTCTTCAGATCCTGAGGAAAACCAACGAAGCAGGAAGCGTATGATTCCCAAGCTAGGCTTTTCAGAGGGGTGGTGAGCACTGAATTCAGTCTTTCTTGCTGTGCTCAGCAGACTTAGCCCGGCAATCAAAACCATTTGATTCTAAAGCTGATATTCCTACAGCCGGGCAGGTTCCAGAACATTGTGAGCTCTGAAAAAGCATAATTACAAATAAAGGATGACAAGAAGCACACTTAATATGGGTGGCTTCTTTGGAAGCGCATACAGCTTTTCACATGTATGCTCACCTGGAAGCCCTCGCTTGGCAGGTAAGGTGGTGGCCAGTGCACCATAGTGGGCCAGTGCACCAAGCAAGTGAGTGTCTGGGCAAGGCTACATGTTATCACTGGCTCCCAGAGACACCCTGATGAAATGCATGGAATTGATGCCTCAAACGTGCTGGAGGACTGAGTATGTGTGAGGAGAAGACAGATACATGGCCACTGACTTTCAAGGATCCATAAACTAGGTACAGAGGGTGTGGTGTGAGCACCGAATAGGAGGAGAGTGTCAACATCGCTCTGCTCAAGAAACTGCCATGCTAGCTGCATCTCACTGAGAGTAATAGCATGTCCTCTTCAGGGAGCACTAAGAACTGCCATCAGGCTGGGCTGCAGTAAGAATGGAAGACGGTATGCTTGTCTTGTGTGGGTCTTCATTATTTTTCTATTGCTGAGCAACAAATTACCACACATTTACTGTCACATAAAATAATACAGATTTATTATCTCATAGTTTCTGTGGATTAGGAGCCTGAGCACAAATTAGTTGGATCTTTTGAAGTCAAGATGTTAGCTGAGGATGCATTTCTCATCTGTGACTTAGGGTCCTCTTGCAAGCTCACGAGGCTGTGGGCAGAATTTGTTTCGTTGCAGTTGTATGGGTAAGGCTCCCATTTTTGTGGTAGCTATTGTCTGGAGATTGCTCTGGGCTCCTGCACTTCCTCATTCTAGGGCCTTTGTAGTCAGTTCACAGCATGGGTGTCTGCTCTCTTCCAGGGCATTTCGACCTTGTGTCTTTGACACTTCATTTTCTTCAAAAGACTCACCTGATTAGACCAGGTCCACTCATGATATTGCTCAAAGTTATCCATAAGTGTTTGTCATCTAAGATGTCACCTGTCTGGACTTTCTGCATTCTGCATTCATCAGCTCTTAACTCAGTTAGCTGGCAAGGAACCTGATCACAGGAGTGATATGCTATCCTCCTCACAGGTCCTGCCCACACTCAGGGGATCTAGGCTATGCACAGAGGACACGGGAGTCTCCGGGTGCCACTTTCATATCTTGCTGTCTCCATGCCTTTCTACTCATGCCTGTGCATTTCCATCTGGCTGTGTTTGCTGCCTTGGCTTTGTCAGGGAGCCACAATCTCCCAGATTCACCTTCCCTCCCCTCCATCAATATGACTTTAAAAAGTAGAGCAATATTTAATGAGAGAAATGAGTTGCTAATGGTGGAGTTTCAGGTAATATAATGAGCCCCTGGTTTTGTATTGTCAATGCTTAGTGTAGTGTCTGGCACTTAGGAGTTCTCAATTTATGTTTCTTCAATAGATGAATATGCAAATGATTAAATGAGAAATATTTTGGGCATCCTCATCAAATTGTTACCATATAAAAATTCCTACTGCCTCTATGTGGAAGGATGATTCCTCTTTTTGGTTTTAAATCCCTTATTTTCCTAGTAATGCATGCTTAGTATAAAACACTTGGGGATTTTCCTTCTTTCTATGATTTTATTTTTTATATTTAACTTTTTAATCTAAGCACAACTAAGTTCTCAATATTATGTATAAAATACTCTACTCCTACCCAATTAGTCTGTGAAGCTTTTTGTCATATACTAAGTTCATATATATGTTTATTTCTGAGCTATCCTATCTCATTGATCTGCCTGTCCAATTTGTGAGCCAGCATTGCCTATTTATTTTAATTATGAGAATTTTATCATGTTTTGAGATGATGGGGACAGGTAATGCCTCATTATTCTTTCGGCCCCCTCACAGTTAGTTCATTAAGTAAGGGTCTATCTTACTATTGGGTCTAGCTTTTCAGTCAGCAAGGCATTCTTTGGCAAGATTTGAGCATGGAATCAGACCTAGATTTATATTCCACCTCTGTATTTTCCTAGTGCAACTCCTCTGAGTCCCAATAAAGCATATACTTGCAATAATAATAATAATAACGTTTTTGTTGTTAGGTGCCCTCAAGACTCACAACAACCCTTATGGGGTTTTCAATACCTGATTGTTTTGGGATTGCTTCAGGAATAGATTGCCTTGTCCTCCTGGTTTTGCTGTGCTAGGGATTGAGTTGAGGGCCTCAGTGAATGTAGAGCAGTACTCTACCAACTGAACCAAACCTATAGCAAGAACAGGAACAACAACAACAACAACTCTATAACAATCACACTGTGAGAATGCAAGCAACATCTAAGAATTATCCAGCACATAGTAGGTCAAGACCTACTAGATGGAGGGAGGGCAGAGTCTGAATGTCCAGCCTGTCATGCTCATGAGCAGGGACTCTTAAAAGCATCCTATGCAGATGCTGATGCATGGGTCTCTCAGATTCAGGCCAGCTTTGAGGTTGGGAGATTCCACAATTCAACCTCTGTCAGTCCATTCAGGTTTCTCTGGTCCCAGGGACATCTGGTGGTTTTGTGAGCTGGAGCCATCTCAGCGTGCCCTGGGGACTCCAGAAGAAAGGAGCATGAATCAGACGCTGAAGCCTACTTTGCCTCTTGTCATAGAAGTCTAGAAGTACCAGGGAATTAGCACTCCTTGCCTCATACCCAGGAAGCCTATCTCTGGGTTTGGGCAGCCCGAGCAAATCATTAGGCCATGAATTACAGGTGGGGGAGTTGAAAATCATTCTGGCATACACTGAAGGGGTGCTGGAGAGGAAATATGGACTGGACTCTGACAGCATATGCTAGAAATTAAAGACTGAAGAAATGATTACAATTCTAGGAAGCCCCACAGTACTGAATGATCCCTTGCATTTGCCTTGAGAATAATAAAGGTGACTTGTCCCTAGACAAAATGCCGGCACAGGAAATCATAGGCCTGTGATGAGTCACAAGGCAGCCAGGAATTGAGGAGGCCAGAATTTTCTTTCCTGGCATCTTCCCTCCACGTCAGAGAGGGTGGGGCATCCACTCATTCATCCCTTCAAGGAGGGAGTCTGAATGCCTGTTTTGTGCTCTCCAGAGCCAGGATGGAAGGTGTGTTAGTCACCGCATCATCATTGTGATGGAAGCCAACCAAGGCAAACTTATTGGGGAAGCAATATTTATTGGGGGCTCACAGTTAGAGTATCATTCCATAATGGTGGTGGGAAGGCATGGGGGGCACAGGGCCCATGGCAGAACCTCACAGCGATGGCAGACCAGGAATAGAGAATGCTTACTGGAACCAGGGGTCTGGATAAAAGTTTCCAAAGGCCTTGCCTTTAGTGACTCATTTCTACCAAGCTAGATCCTGTCTCTCAAGGTTTCATAATCTCCCAGGACAGCTCTACATGCTGGGGCCTCAAAGTTCAAACACATGACATTTGGCATGGCAGTTATATCCAAACCATAACAGAAGGATATAAAAGGGAGACATAGCACTGCCCTGTGGAGCTCTTGTGTTGCACAGTGAGGAGAGAGAGAGAGAGAGAGAGAGAGAGAGAGACTAATGCATATCCTCATATGCATGGCTCTGCTCTGAAGATGAAATACGGCCATTTTGTTTTGATGTTTTTATTCCATCCTAATGACATCCGTGCATGACCTTCAATAAGAGAATGGATCACATGCCTAAACCCAGAAGAGGCCTTAGATATTGTGTAGTCTATCATCTTTATTTCTAGAGGCTACACTAAACACAGAGAGGCAAGTGATGTGCCCATATTCACCCAGCTTCAAGCAGCAATGGGACTTTACTACTTTTCTCCCCTGCAAGCCTCCACTTGAAAAATAAGCTCACTGCTCGCCTTAGATCAAGCTTCTAGAGACAGCACTCAGTCTGTGAGGTGATTACGGAAACATATTGAACATTTTTGAGAGAGAAAGAAAGATGGTGCTGAGTGAGTCAAGATAGGAAACATGGGAACAATATATCATAGGGGCAAAGATTCAGACACCCTAAGCTCAAAATCTCATTTTTCCCCTTAATAGCTGTGTATGAACATAAGTAACTGTCTTACCCTCTCTAAGCCCCCTCTTGTCATCTATAAAATGATGATAATCGTGTTTCCTCATAGGTTTGCTTGAAGAATTAAATAAAATTATCTACATTGAGGGCTTAGCTCACTGCCTAGGACTACACTGTCACTAGTATAAAAGATTTCCCGCAGGGTCCTGCTCAGTTGTGTTTGATGCCCATAGACAGGTACATGGGGTGAGGCCAAGGTGCCCAACTGACACCTCCTTTTGTGCTTTTCCAGTTCCAGAGCCCTGGAGAGGCGGTACAAGGGGGGAGATCGTGGCGAGAGAATGAAGAAACCAACCGCCCAGGAGAAGCATGAGGTGGCTGTGTGGCTCTCGATTTAGAGGGCTTCGGCCGGAGGCCGCCCCATGGGCAGCCCTGTTGGCACTGGGCCTGCCCGGTTGGGTGCTGGCTGTCTCAGCCACAGTGGCCGCTGTGGTCCCTGAGCAGCATGCTGCCCCTGCAGGCCAGACGCCCCTGGACTGGCTGCTCACAGACCGGGGCCCCTTCCATCGTGCTCAGGAGTACGCTGACTTCATGGAGCGCTACCGGCAGGGGTTCACCACCAGGTACAGGATCTACAGGTGAGTGGCCGCCTCCCGGACCCCTCAGAAACCACCCTGGGATGGCCTTGCCAGTGCACCACTCCCCAGCTCCAAGCCAGCTGGAATACCCTCAGATTGAACTAGAGTTGAAAAGCTGGAGGACCACCAGGCAGGGAAGATAAGCCTGCCATGTTGGTTTAAAAAAAGAAGAAGAAGAAGAAAACACACACAAGCTGGAAAACCTGCCGATGCCTCCTGGGGACTTAGCAAAGGGGTTTCTATTTATAGGCTGTGCTGCTTATAAATTGAGGACAAATCAGGCGGCATAGAGTCAGCGGGTGGCCTGTGCTGCCGTAGGAGGTCAGAGGCAAATGCTGGGGCACGGTTTTAACTAATGGGTTAGATACTTTTATGAGTCGTAATTACTTAGACATGCAAATGCAGGAAGGGCAGCTCCAGCTCCTGCCACAGAGACCTGGGGAGCCCTGCAGGGTCAGGAGCAAACCTGTCCTAGCCCTGGTGGACAGCCCTGGTACCAGCATGGGAAAAGGCTGTACCTTCTGGGCTCCTGAGGCCTGGCTCCATGGGCAGCAGATCTGAAAGGCAAACACGTGAGCTGTGCCATGTCCATCTGAGGTGGGATAGCTAAGCATATATTCCTGGCTGCTGGACCAGCATGTCAAAAATACAATGCTTCTCCACTTCTGGAGCATGAGTCACTCAGCAAGACCCAAGGCTCTCCCAAGTGCATCTCCAATTTCAAATTTCCCCTTGACCCCTTTGCTCACTGGCCCCTTTGCTCTCTCTCCTTTTTTCTCCTTACCTCATCTTCTCTGCACTTAAGGCATCTTTGGACAATCTGGGAGCTTGACTGAATATTTTCCTATATTTAAAGACATTTACTTTCAAAATTAGATTTTTTTCCCCCAGTACTAGGGGTTGAACCAAGGGCTTCATGCATTGCACATGCTAGGCAAGTGCTCCAACACTGAGCTGCACCCTCAGCCCTTTTCTTAGTTTTTATTTTTGAGACGAGGTCTCACTAAGTTAGATAGGCAACCTCTATCCCTGAACTTGTGGTCCTACTACCTCAGCCTCCCAAGTCGTTGGGATTACAGGGACGCACAACAGCACTAGGCCTAAACTAGTTTTTAATGCAGAAAAAAAGGGAGAAAATATGAAAAATCACAAGAAGAAACTAAAACATAAAATCACTCATTCTTTTAATCCCTAGGGATTGCTATTGTTCACATTCTGGCATATGCATTTCTAGTCCTACGGATGTACTAAAATCTTGGGATCTCTTGCAAAACTTAGGACTTTGTGTGACTTATGTTAATCACCTTATTTAATCCTTTCTGCAACCCTTTATTGGAACAATACTCATTCTTTCCTTTTTACAGATGAGGAAATTGAGGTCCAGAGAAGTTATATAACTTGCCAAAGAACACACAGCTAGTAAATGGTGGAGCTAAGATCGGCTCCCAAGTAGTCAGACTCCAGAGTCTGAGTTCTTAAAATATCGTTAGAAATATTTTTCTTTGTCTGAGGGGTTTTTGATTTTTAGACATCTGTAGTAACTGTACAACCTCTTTAGGTTATTATAGGGCCTCAGAAATAAGATTTTAGGAGCACCCAGCACTGGAATATTCCTGAATAGGGAAAGAACAACCATTTATGGAAGCCATTCACCTGGTTCAAAATTCCCACACTTGTAAACAGACAAAGGGTCAAGACCAGATAGTTGGGTAGGTGATACTTCATGGGTCCAAAAGCATAGAGAAATGAAATCTTGAGCTCAGGAATAGCCTGCCCACCTCTGCTTTCAGGCCATTTCTTTCCTACTGTGCTTAGCTCCAGCCTGGTCCTGGAAGGGACTGCAATTCACATTCCCTGCTTTGGTGGCTCTGGTTCTTGCCATACTTCAAAGACTACAGTAGAAATTCATGTACAGTCACTGAGGAAAGGAATGGCCAATTCAGGCTGTAAGTGGTTAACACCTGCTTAAGTAAAGGTGGGCTGGGGTTTAGCTTAGTTGGTACAGTGCCATTCTGCACTCTCTGAGGTCCTGGGTTCAATTCCTAACACCACAAAAGTGGGAGAAGGACTTGGCAGCCCACTCCAGAGACAATCTCAAAACAACAGCCATCAAATCTATGAGGGTTGCTATGAGTCAGACTGGACTCAATAGCACCTAATGACAACAAACAAGTAAAGTAGATGAGTAGAAGAGGTATAGAACAGATGGTCAACTCAACTTTCACTAAGTATATAAGAATCTAGACATACGCCCCAGCAAATTTTGTATAAGACAAATTCACGGTGATCCTTCTCTTATCAAGGAATTTCTTTTTCCATCCCACTAAATAAATTAATTAAATAAATAAATCAGAAAATCCATTTTAGAATGTGTTTAAGTAGAAAATCCTTCTAGTTCAGTAAGATTTAATTTACCTTAGACTATTTGGTTTACCCCAAATCTCATAGAAGCACTGTTATCACAAAAATAATTTTTAAGAAGTGTATTGGAACTGAAGTCAGGCTGGGAATTCTAACAGCACTACCCACTTCAAAGGGCTACAGTAACTAGAAGGAATAAACTATCACTTTTCATCTGCCCTCAGTTGATTTTTTTCTTATTAAGCCCTAGTCCCAAGTCAGGATAGCCTAGCAGCCAGTTATGCCTGGGCAGCAGCTCAGAACCAGCCCATGGGGAATGTCTGTAATCACTTCTGCACCATCAACCATTCTATCAGTTGGTAATGGTTTTCTGATCATTTAATGTGACAAGCTCTGACACTGTGCCATTCTGTTTCTCTGGGGTCAGTTATTGCACATGAACCTGTACTTGGGGAAACATTAACCAGTCATTCTGACAGGAATGCAGTATTCTGATTGTGACCCTTTGGTGGGGCGAGAGAAAATGGTCACGCACCACTGCTCCTGGAGCATGCTGGGAGTTTTGCCTTTAGTAATTTAGCAAAATGGTGGTTCTGTAGGTACTTTAGGGTGCTATAGTATCACACAGTGGCGAATTCTCTTTTCTCTCTTCTGTTTTTGTCTCTAGTGGCAATTGCCTCTGGAAAAATCAAGACCTTGCTTATGTTGACTAAAGCAGAACATGGAAAACTGGTAAAATATATATTGAGTCCTCCCCAAAGTTCTCTCATCTAAAAGGGCAAAAGGAGAAAAGACTTTCAGAGAATATCAGAAATGCCTTGTGGAGAAATAGTGGGTATTTTATTTCATTCTTTAAGGAAGCTTTTGGTATATGCAAATCAAATGATTTTACATGTGCCTGCCACATAGAAAAAGAATATGGACTGTGATAGGCCAGAATGACTTCCCAATGGAGCTGGAACACTTAGTGCAGAATCATTTAAAGCTTTCTTACCCAACAGGAGAGAGATTCTCTCTCCTATCCTAATGCTGAACAGATCATACCTATTTCACAGAAAGTTTTGATGTTAAGCCCCCAATCCCAGGTCTGATCAAAAGATATGGGCAAATGTTTAAATTTTCAAAAATGACAATAAAAGGCACATTGCCATTGATCCCCTCAAAATACATCCCCCGGCTTCAAACACACT